>JACGCM010000301.1:0-84085 GCA_014058105.1 Kingdonia uniflora | reverse complement strand
TTTGTGGTTTGGATCGCTTCAAAGAGTTTGTTTTCGACCGACAATATCTTGGATAGTTACCAAATGAATCGCAATGCTACTGGTTTAAATTTTGAACGGTACGGATTATGTAGCACACCGATGGTTTCAATCGCAATTTTGAGAAGTTTGGCTACCGGCAACTCGTTGTGAGGATGGATCATTTCAAAGTGTTTCGTTATGACAAACAACATGCTAGAATAGTTAGCAAATGAATCGCAAAAACTGCAGGTTTAATTTTTCAAAAGTACGGATTTCGTACCTCTCCGATGCTTTAGAACGCAATATGAAAGGTTGGATACCGGCAACTCCTTTGTGAGGGGTGGATCGCTTCGATCGATAGTATGCTAGGATAGTTATCAAATTAATCGTAATCCTCAGTTTTAATTTTGGACAGGTACGAAATATGTACCTCTCGGTGGTTTAGATCGCAATTCAAAAAAGATTGCTACATGGAAATTGTTGAGATGTTAGATCAGTTTGAAGAGTTTGTTTCAAACGACAAATGCTAGGATATTTACCAAATGAATTGCAATACTCCCAGCTTGTATTTTTACTGATACATATTTCGTAGCTCAATGATGTTTCATATCACAATTTTGAGAGCTTGGATACCGACAACTCGTTTGAGAGGTTGGATCGATTTTAATAGTTCGTTTCCACCGACGACATACTTTGATTGTACCAAATAAATCTCAATACTCCCGATTTTAATTTTTGACGGTATGGATTATGTACCACTACGATGGTTTCTATCGCAAGTTTGAGAAGTTGGTCACCGGCAAATCGTTTTAGAGGATTGATTATTTCAAAGAGTTTCGTTACGACGACAACATGCTAGAATAGTTAGCAAATGAATCGCAATACTGCAGGTTCTAAATTTTCACAAGTATGGATTTGTACCTCTTCGATGCTTTAGAACGCAATTATGAAAGGTTGGATACCGGCAACTCCTTGTGTGGTGGGATCGCTTCTAAGAGCTTCGCTTCGATCGATAGCATGCTGGATAGTTATCAAATGAATCGCAATACCTTCGATTTAAATTTTTGACGGTATGGATTATGTACCTCTCGATTGTTTAGATCGCAATTCAGAAAAGCTTGTTTACATGCAACTTGTTCGAGAGGTTGGATCGATTTTTAGAGTTTTGGTTCTGCCGACAACATGCTAAAGATAGTAACAAACGAATCGCAATAATCCGGTTTGTATTTTTGACTGGTACATATCTCGTACCACAATGATGTTTTCGATCTCAATTCCGAGAAGCTTTGATACCGGGAACACGTTTGTGAGGTTGGATCGATTTAAAGAGTTTCGTTTAGACCAACAACCTGCAAGGATATGTTACCAAATTAAATCGCAATACTCCCGGTTTTTTTATGACTAGTTCGGATTTCAAATCTCTCCGATGCTTTAGATCGCAATTATGAGAAGTTTGGACCGGCTACTCGTTTGAGGAGTAGGATCGTTTTTAAGAGTTCATTTCGGCTGACAACATGCTTGGATAATTACCAAATTGCAATGCTCCCCGGTTTGAATTTGACCGGCACGGATTAGTACCTCTCCGATGATTTTTATCGAAATTCTGAGAAGTTTGGCAACAGGATACTTGTATAAGGGGATGTATCATTTCTAAGAGTTTCGTTACGACCGGCAACATGCGAGGATAGTTACCAAAGGAATCGTAATACTGCCGGTTTTAATTTTTGACTGGTACGGATTTCCAACCTCTCCGATGCTTTAGAACGCAATTATGAAAGATTGGATACCGGCAACTCGTTTGTGAGTTTGGATCGCTTCTAAGAGTTTTGCTTCGATCGACAACATGCTAGGATAGTTATAAAATGATTCGCAATACTCCCAGTTGAATTTTGACCGGTACGGATTATGTTCCTCTCCGATGGTTTAGATCGCAATTCAGAAAAGCTTTACATGCAACTTGTTCGAGAGGTTGGATCATTTTTAAGAGTTTGTTTCAACGGGCAACATGCTAAGATAGTTACCAAATGAATCGCAATACTCCCGGTTGAATTTTTGATCAATGCGGATTATGCACCCTCCGATGTTTTATCGAAATTCTAATAAGTTTGGCTACCGACAACTCGTTTGAGAGGATGTATCATTTCAAAGAGTTTTTGTACGACCGGCAACATGCGAGGATATTACTAAATGAATCGCAATACTGCCGGTCTAAAATTTTGACTGGTACGGATTTCGTACCTCTCCGATGCTTCAGAACGCAATTATGAAAGGCTGGAATCCGGACAACTGTTTGCGAGTTGGATCGCTTCAAAGGGTTTCACATCGATCGACAACATGCCAGGGTAGTTATCAAATTAATCGCAATACTCCCAGTTTAAATTTTTGACCGGCACGAATTATATACCTGGAGATGGTTTAGATCGCAATTCAGGAAAGCTTGGCTACATGCAACTTGTTCAAGAGGTTGGATCGCTTTTAAGAGTTTTGTTTAAGATAGTTACCAAATGAATCGTAATACTCCCGGTTTGTATTTTAGACTGGTACATATTTTGTACCTCAATGATGGTTTAGATCGCAATTTTGAAAAACTTGGATACCGGCAACAAGTTAGAGAGGTTGGATCGATTTAAAGAGTTTTGTTTTGGCCGACAACATTCTCGGAAAGTTACCAAATAAATCGCAATACTCTCAGTTTGTATTTATGACTGGTTCGGATTTCAAACCTCTCCGATGCTTTAAATCTCAATTATGAGAAGTACGGATTCTGGCTAATCGTTTGAGAAGTTGGATCGCTTCGACCAACAACATGCGTGGATAGTTACCAAATTAATCGCAATACTCCCGGTTTGAATTTTTGACCGGCACAGATTTTGTACCACTCTGATGGTTTCTATTGCAATTATGAGAAATTTTGCTACCGGCAACTCGTTTGAGAGGATGTATAATTTCTAAGTATTTCGTTACGACCGACAACTTGCAAGAATAGTTATCAAATGAATCGCAATACTGCCGGTTTTAATTTTTCAATGGTACGGATTTCGTACCACTCCGATACTTTATAACGCAATAATGAAAAGTCGGACACCAGCTACACGTTTGTGAGGTTGGATCGCTTCTAAGAGTTTTCTTCGATCGACAACATGCTGAAATAGTTATCAAATGAATCGCAATACTCCCGGTTTAAATTTTTGACAGGTAGAGATTATGTACCTCTCCAATGGTTTAGATCTCAATTCAAAAATGCATATTTACATAGAACTCGCCAGAGAGGTTGGATCGCTTTAAAGAGTTTGGTTTTAACCGATAACATGCTAGGATAGTTACCAAATGAATCGCAATACTCCCGGTTTTAATTTTTGACTGGAACTTATTTCGTACCTCTATGATGCTTTAGATCGCATTTCTGTGAAGCTTGGATACCGACAACTCGTTTGAGAGCTTGGATCAATTTTAGAGTTTGGTTTCGACCAACAACATTCTAGGATAGTTACCAAATAAATCGCAATACTCCCGGCTTCTATTTATGACTGGTTCGGATTAGGATCCTCTCCGATGCTTTAGATCGTGATTCTGAGAAATATGGATACCGGCTACTCGTTAGAGAAGTTGGATTGTTTTTATGAGTTCGTTTCGACCGACAACATGCTTGGATAGTTACCAAATGAATCGCAGCGCTCCCGGTTTAAATTTTCGACCGGTACGGATTATGTAACAATCTGATGGTTTCAATCGTAATTTAGAGAAGTTTATCTACCGGCAACTCGTTTGAGAGGATGGTTCATTTCAAAGTTTTTCATTACGAACGGTAGCTTGCGAGGATGGTTACCAAATGTATCGCAATACTGCCGGCTTTAATTTTTGACTGTTTCGGATTTTGTACCTCTCTGATGCTTTAGAACGCAATTATGAAAGGTTGGATACCAGCAACTCTTTTGTGGGTTTGGATCGCTTCAAAGAGTTTGTTTTCGACCGACAATATTCTTGGATAGTTACCAAATAATCGCAATGCTACTGGTTTAAATTTTTGACCGGTACGGATTATGTAGCACACCGATGGTTTCAATCGCAATTTTGAGAAGTTTGGCTACCGGCAACTCGTTTGTGAGGATGGATCATTTCAAAGTGTTTCGTTATGACCAACAACATGCTAGAATAGTTAGCAAATGAATCGCAAAACTGCAGGTTTTATTTTTCAAAAGTACGGATTTCGTACCTCTCCGATGCTTTAGAACGCAATTATGAAAGGTTGGATACCGGCAACTCCTTTGTGAGGTTGGATCGCTTCGATCGATAGTATGCTAGGATAGTTATCAAATTAATCGTAATACCCTCAGTTTTAATTTTGGACAGGTACGAAATATGTACCTCTCCGGTGGTTTAGATCGCAATTCAAAAAAGCTTGCTACATGGAAATTGTTTGAGATGTTAGATCATTTTTAAGAGTTTGTTTCAAACGACAACATGCTAGGATTTTTACCAAATGAATTGCAATACTCCCAGCTTGTATTTTTTTACTGATACATATTTCGTAGCTCAATGATGTTTCATATCACAATTTTGAGAAGCTTGGATACCGACAACTCGTTTGAGAGGTTGGATCGATTTTAATAGTTTCGTTTCCACCGACGACATACTTTGATTGTTACCAAATAAATCTCAATACTCCCGATTTTAATTTTTGACCGGTATGGATTATGTACCACTCCGATGGTTTCTATCGCAAGTTTGAGAAGTTTGGTCACCGGCAACTCGTTTTAGAGGATTGATTATTTCAAAGAGTTTCGTTACGACCGACAACATGCTAGAATAGTTAGCAAATGAATCGCAATACTGCAGGTTCAAATTTTTCACAAGTATGGATTTCGTACCTCTTCGATGCTTTAGAACGCAATTATGAAAGGTTGGATACCGGCAACTCCTTTGTGTGGTTGGATCGCTTCTAAGAGCTTCGCTTCGATCGATAGCATGCTAGGATAGTTATCAAATGAATCGCAATACCTTCGATTTAAATTTTTGACCGGTATGGATTATGTACCTCTCCGATTGTTTAGATCGCAATTCAGAAAAGCTTGTTTACATGCAACTTGTTCGAGAGGTTGGATCGATTTTTAGAGTTTTGTTTCTGCCGACAACATGCTAAGATAGTTGACAAACGAATCGCAATAATCCCGGTTTGTATTTTTGACTGGTACATATCTCGTACCACAATGATGTTTTCGATCTCAATTCCGAGAAGCTTTGATACCGGGAACACGTTTGTGAGGTTGGATCGATTTAAAGAGTTTCGTTTAGACCAACAACCTGCAAGGATAGTTACCAAATAAATCGCAATACTCCCGGTTTCTTTTATGACTAGTTCGGATTTCAAATCTCTCCGATGCTTTAGATCGCAATTATGAGAAGTTTGGATACCGGCTACTCGTTTGAGGAGTAGGATCGTTTTTAAGAGTTCATTTCGGCTGACAACATGCTTGGATAATTACCAAATTGCAATGCTCCCCGGTTTGAATTTTTGACCGGCACGGATTATGTACCTCTCCGATGATTTTTATCGAAATTCTGTGAAGTTTGGCAACAGGATACTTGTATAAGGGGATGTATCATTTCTAAGAGTTTCGTTACGACCGGCAACATGCGAAGATAGTTACCAAAGGAATCGCAATACTGCCGGTTTTAATTTTTGACTGGTACGGATTTCCAACCTCTCCGATGCTTTAGAACGCAATTATGAAAGATTGGATACCGGCAACTCGTTTGTGAGTTTGGATCGCTTCTAAGAGTTTTGCTTCGATCGACAACATGCTAGGATAGTTATAAAATGATTCGCAATACTCCCAGCTTGAATTTTAGACCGGTACGGATTATGTTCCTCTCCGATGGTTTAGATCGCAATTCAGAAAAGCTTTTCATGCAACTTGTTCGAGAGGTTGGATCATTTTTAAGAGTTTTGTTTCAACAGGCAACATGCTAAGATAGTTACCAAATGAATCGCAATACTCCCGTTTGAATTTTTGATCAATGCGGATTATGCACCCTCCGATTGTTTTTATCGAAATTCTAATAAGTTTGGCTACCGACAACTCGTTTGAGAGGATGTATCATTTCAAAGAGTTTTTGTACGACCGGCAACATGCGAGGATAGTTACTAAATGAATCGCAATACTGCCGGTCTAAAATTTTGACTGGTACGGATTTCGTACCTCTCCGATGCTTCAGAACGCAATTATGAAAGGCTGGAATCCGGACACTCGTTTGCGAGTTTGGATCGCTTCAAAGGGTTTCACATCGATCGACAACATGCCAGGGTAGTTATAAAATTAATCGCAATACTCCAAGTTTGAATTTTTGACCGGTACGAATTATATACCTGGAGATGGTTTAGATCGCAATTCAGGAAAGCTTGGCTACATGCAACTTGTTCAAGAGGTTGGATCGTTTTTAAGAGTTTTGTTTATAGTTACCAAATGAATCGTAATACTCCCGGTTTGTATTTTTGACTGGTACATATTTTGTACCTCAATGATAGTTTAGATCGCAATTTTGAAAAACTTGGATACCGGCAACAAGTTAGAGAGTTTGGATCGATTTAAAGAGTTTTGTTTTTGCCGACAACATTCTCGGAAAGTTACCAAATAAATCGCAATACTCTCGGTTTGTATTTATGACTGGTTCGGATTTCAAACCTCTCCGATGCTTTAAATCTCAATTATGAGAAGTACGGATTCTGGCTACTCGTTTGAGAAGTTGGATCGCTTCGACCAACAACATGCTTGGATAGTTACCAAATTAATCGCAATACTCCCGGTTTGAATTTTTGACCGGTACAGATTTTGTACCACTCTGATGGTTTCTATTGCAATTATGAGAAATTTTGCTACCGGCAACTCGTTTGTGAGGATGTATAATTTCTAAGTATTTCGTTACGACCGACAACTTGCTAAAATAGTTATCAAATGAATCGCAATACTGCCGGTTTTAATTTTTCAATGGTACGGATTTCGTACCACTCCGATACTTTATAACGCAATTATGAAAAGTCGGACACCAGCTACACGTTTGTGAGGTTGGATCGCCTCTAAGAGTTTTCTTCGATCGACAACATGCTGGAATAGTTATCAAATGAATAGCAATACACCCGGTTTAAATTTTTGACTGGTAGAGATTATGTACCTCTCCAATGGTTTAGATCTCAATTCAAAAATGCATATTTACATAGAACTCGCCAGAGAGGTTGGATCGCTTTTAAGAGTTTGGTTTTAACCGATAACATGCTAGGATAGTTACCAAATGAATCGCAATACTCCCGGTTTTAATTTTTGACTGGAACATATTTTGTACCTCTATGATGCTTTAGATCGCATTTCTGTGAAGCTTGGATACCGACAACTCGTTTGAGAGCTTGGATCAATTTTAAAAGTTTGGTTTCGACCAACAACATTCTAGGATAGTTACCAAATAAATCGCAATACTCCCGGCTTCTATTTATGACTGGTTCGGATTAGGATCCTCTCCGATGCTTTAGATCGTGATTCTGAGAAATATGGATACCGGCTACTCGTTAGAGAAGTTGGATTGTTTTTATGAGTTCGTTTCGACCGACAACATGCTTGGATAGTTGCCAAATGAATCGCAGCGCTCCCGGTTTAAATTTTCGACCGGTACGGATTATGTAACAATCTGATAGTTTCAATCGTAATTTTGAGAAGTTTATCTACCGGCAACTCGTTTGAGAGGATGGCTCATTTCAAAGTTTTTCATTACGAACGGTAGCTTGCGAGGATAGTTACCAAATGTATCGCAATACTGCCGGCTTTAATTTTTGACTGTTTCAAATTTTGTACCTCTCCGATGCTTTAGAACGCAATTATGAAAGGTTGGATACCGGCAACCCTTTTGGGGGTTTGGATCGCTTCAAAGAGTTTATTTTCGACCGACAATATTCTTGGATAGTTACCAAATGAATCGCAATGCTACTGGTTTAAATTTTTGACCGGTACGGATTATGTAGCACACCGATGGTTTCAATCGCAATTTTGAGAAGTTTGGCTACCGGCAACTCGTTTGAGAGGATGGATCATTTCAAAGTGTTTCGTTATGACCAACAACATGCTAGAATAGTTAGCAAATGAATCGCAATACTGCAGGTTTTAATTTTTCAAAAGTACGGATTTCGTACCTCTCCGATGCTTTAGAACGCAATTATGAAAGGTTGGATACCGGCAACTCCTTTGTGAGGTTGGATCGCTTCGATCGATAGTATGCTAGGATAGTTATCAAATTAATCGTAATACCCTCAGTTTTAATTTTGGACAGGTACGAAATATGTACCTCTCCGGTGGTTTAGATCGCAATTCAAAAAAGCTTGCTACATGGAAATTGTTTGAGATGTTAGATCATTTTTAAGAGTTTGTTTCAAACGACAACATGCTATGATATTTACCAAATGAATTGCAATACTCCCAGCTTGTATTTTTGACTGATACATATTTCGTAGCTCAATGATGTTTCATATCACAATTTTGAGAAGCTTGGATACCGACAACTCGTTTGAGAGGTTGGATCGATTTTAATAGTTTCGTTTCCACCGACGACATACTTTGATTGTTACCAAATAAATCTCAATACTCCCGATTTTAATTTTTGACCGGTATGGATTATGTACCACTCCGATGGTTTCTATCGCAAGTTTGAGAAGTTTGGTCACCGGCAACTCGTTTTAGAGGATTGATTATTTCAAAGAGTTTCGTTACGACCGACAACATGCTAGAATAGTTAGCAAATGAATCGCAATACTGCAGGTTCTAATTTTTCACAAGTATGGATTTCGTACCTCTTCGATGCTTTAGAACGCAATTATGAAAGGTTGGATACCGGCAACTCCTTTGTGTGGTTGGATCGCTTCTAAGAGCTTCGCTTCGATCGATAGCATGCTAGGATAGTTATCAAATGAATCGCAATACCTTCGATTTAAATTTTTGACCGGTATGGATTATGTACCTCTCCGATTGTTTAGATCGCAATTCAGAAAAGCTTGTTTACATGCAACTTGTTCGAGAGGTTGGATCGATTTTTAGAGTTTTGTTTCTGCCGACAACATGCTAAGATAGTTAACAAACGAATCGCAATAATCCCGGTTTGTATTTTTGACTGGTACATATCTCGTACCACAATGATGTTTTCGATCTCAATTCCGAGAAGCTTTGATACCGGGAACACGTTTGTGAGGTTGGATCGATTTAAAGAGTTTCGTTTAGACCAACAACCTGCAAGGATAGTTACCAAATAAATCGCAATACTCCCGGTTTCTTTTATGACTAGTTCGGATTTCAAATCTCTCCGATGCTTTAGATCGCAATTATGAGAAGTTTGGATACCGGCTACTCGTTTGAGGAGTAGGATCGTTTTTAAGAGTTCATTTCGGCTGACAACATGCTTGGATAATTACCAAATTGCAATGCTCCCCGGTTTGAATTTTTGACCGGCACGGATTATGTACCTCTCCGATGATTTTTATCGAAATTCTGTGAAGTTTGGCAACAGGATACTTGTATAAGGGGATGTATCATTTCTAAGAGTTTCGTTACGACCGGCAACATGCGAGGATAGTTACCAAAGGAATCGCAATACTGCCGGTTTTAATTTTTGACTGGTACGGATTTCCAACCTCTCCGATGCTTTAGAACGCAATTATGAAAGATTGGATACCGGCAACTCGTTTGTGAGTTTGGATCGCTTCTAAGAGTTTTGCTTCGATCGACAACATGCTAGGATAGTTATAAAATGATTCGCAATACTCCCAGCTTGAATTTTAGACCGGTACGGATTATGTTCCTCTCCGATGGTTTAGATCGCAATTCAGAAAAGCTTTTCATGCAACTTGTTCGAGAGGTTGGATCATTTTTAAGAGTTTTGTTTCAACAGGCAACATGCTAAGATAGTTACCAAATGAATCGCAATACTCCCGGTTTGAATTTTTGATCAATGCGGATTATGCACCCTCCGATTGTTTTTATCGAAATTCTAATAAGTTTGGCTACCGACAACTCGTTTGAGAGGATGTATCATTTCAAAGAGTTTTTGTACGACCGGCAACATGCGAGGATAGTTACTAAATGAATCGCAATACTGCCGGTCTAAAATTTTGACTGGTACGGATTTCGTACCTCTCCGATGCTTCAGAACGCAATTATGAAAGGCTGGAATCCGGACACTCGTTTGCGAGTTTGGATCGCTTCAAAGGTTTCACATCGATCGACAACATGCCAGGGTAGTTATAAAATTAATCGCAATACTCCAAGTTTGAATTTTTGACCGGTACGAATTATATACCTGGAGATGGTTTAGATCGCAATTCAGGAAAGCTTGGCTACATGCATCTTGTTCAAGAGGTTGGATCGTTTTTAAGAGTTTTGTTTATAGTTACCAAATGAATCGTAATACTCCCGGTTTGTATTTTTGACTGGTACATATTTTGTACCTCAATGATGGTTTAGATCGCAATTTTGAAAAACTTGGATACCGGCAACAAGTTAAAGAGGTTGGATCGATTTAAAGAGTTTTGTTTTTGCCGACAACATTCTCGGAAAGTTACCAAATAAATTGCAATACTCTCGGTTTGTATTTATGACTGGTTCGGATTTCAAACCTCTCCGATGCTTTAAATCTCAATTATGAGAAGTACGGATTCTGGCTACTCGTTTGAGAAGTTGGATCGCTTCGACCAACAACATGCTTGGATAGTTACCAAATTAATCGCAATACTCCCGGTTTGGATTTTTGACCGGTACAGATTTTGTACCACTCTGATGGTTTCTATTGCAATTATGAGAAATTTTGCTACCGGCAACTCGTTTGAGAGGATGTATAATTTCTAAGTATTTTGTTACGACCGACAACTTGCTAGAATAGTTATCAAATGAATCGCAATACTACCGGTTTTAATTTTTCAATGGTACGGATTTCGTACCTCTCCGATACTTTATAACGCAATTATGAAAAGTCGGACACCAGCTACTCGTTTGTGAGGTTGGATCGTTTCTAAGAGTTTTCTTCGATCGACAACATGCTGGAATAGTTATCAAATGATTCGCAATACTCCCGGTTTAAATTTTTAACTGGTAGAGATTATGTACCTCTGCAATGGTTTAGATCTCGATTCAAAAATGCATATTTACATAGAACTCTTTTGAGAGGTTGGAAAAATGATCCAACCTCCAGAACTAGTTTCATGTAGCCAAGCATTTCTGAATTGCGATCTAAACCATCAGAGAGGTACATAATCCGTACCAGTTAAAAATTAAAACCGCCAGAATTGCGATTCATTTGGTAACTAACCTAGCATGTTGTCGGTCGTAACAAAATTCATAGAAATGATCCATACTCTCAAACGAGTTGCCGGTAGCTAAACTTCTCAAAATTGTGATAGAAACTTTCGGAGTGGTACATAATCCGATCTGATCAAAAATTCAAACTGGGAGTATTACGATTCATTCGGTAACAATCCAAGCATCTTGCCGGCAGAAATGAACTCTTAAAAATGATCCAACTTCCCAAACGTGTTGGTAGTATCTAAACTTCTTAGAATTCAATCTAAAGCATCGGAGTTTGAAATCCGAACCAGTCATAAATAGAAACCGGAAGTATTGCTATTTATTTTGTGACTATCCTAGCATGTTGTCGGTCGATGCAAAACTCTTTAAATCGATCCAACCTCTCAAACGTATTGCCGTTATCCAAGCTTCTCAGAATTGCGATCTAAAGCATCATAGAGGTGCATAATATGTACCAGTCAAAAACACAAACCGGGAGTATTGCGATTCATTTAGTAATAATCTTGGCATGTTGTCGGTTGAAACAAAATTCATAAAAATGATCCAACCTCTCGAACAAGTTACATGTAGCCTAGCTTTTCTGAATTGCGATCAAAGCCATCGGGGAGGTACATAATCCGTATCGGTAAAAAATTCAAACTGGGAGTATTGCGATTCATTTGATAACTATCCTACCATGTTGTCGATCGAAGCGAAACTCTTTGAAGCGATCAAACTTCACAAATGAGTTGTCGGTATCCAACCAGTCATAAATAGAAACCGGAAGTATTGCTATTTATTTTGTGACAATCCTAGCATGTTATCGGTCGATGCAAAACTCTTAAAATCGATCCAACCTCTCAAACGTATTGTCGTTATCCAAGCTTCTCAGAATTGCGATCTAAAGCATCATAGAGGTGCATAATATGTACCAGTCAAAAACACAAACCGGGAGTATTGCGATTCATTTAGTAATAATCTTGGCATGTTGTCGGTTGAAACAAAATTCATAAAAATGATCCAACCTCTCGAACAAGTTGCATGTAGCTTAGCTTTTCTGAATTGCGATCAAAGCCATCGGGGAGGTACATAATTCGTATCGGTAAAAAATTCAAACTAGGAGTATTGCGATTCATTTGATAACTATCCTACCATGTTGTCGATCAAAGCGAAACTCTTAGAAGCGATCAAACTTCACAAATGAGTTGTCGGCATCCAACCTTTCATAATATCATTCTAAAGCATCGGAGAGGTACGAAATCAATACCAGTCAAAAATTTAAACCGGCAGTATTACGATTCATTTGGTAACTATCCTAGCATGTTGTCGATCGTAACGATAATCTTAGAAATGATCAATCCTCTCAAACGGGTTACTGGTAGCAAAACTTCTCAGAATTGCGATAGAAAGCATCGGAGTGGTACATAATCCGTACCGGCCAAAAATTCAAACCGGGAGTATTGCGATTCATTTGATAACTATCCTTGCATGTTGTCGGTCGAAACAAACTTTTAAAAACGATCCAACTTCTCAAACAAGTAGTCGGTATCAAAGCTTCTCAGAATTGCAATCTAAATCATCGGAGAGGTTCATAATCCGTACCGGTGTAAAGTTAAAGTCCAGAGTATTGCGATTCATTTGGTAACTATCCTTGCATGTTATCGGCCGAAACGATCTCTTATAAACTCTCCAACTTCTCAAATGAGTAGCCGATAAACAAGCTTCCCAAAATTGCGATCTAAAGCATCGGAGAGGTTCTAAATCCGAACTGGTCATAAATTGAAACCGGGTTTATTGCGATTTATTTGGTAACTATCCTAGCATGTTGTCGATTGAAACAAAACTCTTTAAATCGATCCAACCTCTCAAACATGTTGCCGGTATCCAAGCTTCGTAGAATTGTGATCTAATGCATCATAGAGGTACAAAATATGTACCAGTCAAAAATTCAAACCGGGAGTATTGCGATTCATTTGGTAACTATCTTAGCATGTTGTCGGTTGAAACAGAACTCTTAAAAATGATCGAACCTCTCGATCAAGTTGGATTTAGCCAAGCATTTCTGAATTGCTATCTAAACCATCGGAGAGGTACATAATCTATATCGATCAAAAATTTAAACTGGGAGTATTGCGATTCATTTGATAATTACCCTAGCATGTTGTCGATCGAGGCGAATCATTAGAAGTGATCCAACCTCACAAATGAGTTGTCGGTACCCAACCTTTCATAATTGCGTTCTAAAGCATCAGAGAGGTACGAAATCAAACTTTTCATAATTGCATTCTAAAGCATCGGAGATGTACAAAATACGTACCAGTCAAAAATTAAAACTGGCAGTATTGCGATTCATTTGGTAACTAACTAACCTAACATGTTGTCGGCCGTAATGAAATTCTTAGAAATAATCCATCCCCTCAAACGAGTTACCGATAGCCAAACTTCTCAGAATTGAGATTAAAGCCATCGGAGTGGTACATAATCCGTACCGGACAAAAAATTAAACCGGGAGTATTGCGATTAATTTGGTAACTATCCTTGCATTTTTTCGGTCGAAATAAACTTTTATAAATGATCCAACTTCTCAAACGAGTAGTCGGTATCTAAGCTTCTCAGAATTGCGATCTAAATAATCGGAGAGGTACATAATCCGTACCGATCTAAAATTAAAACCGGGGAGTATTGCGATTCATTTGGTAACTATCCTTGCATGTTATCGGTCGAAACAAAATTCATAGAAATGATCCATACTCTCAAGCGAGTAGCCGGTATCGAAGCATCCCAAAATTGCGATCTAAAGCATCGGAGAGGTTCAAAATCCGAACACGTCATAAATTGAAACCGGGATTATGGCGATTTATTTTGAAACTATCCTAGCATGTTGTCGGTCGTAACAAAACTCTTAGAAATGATCCATCCTCTCAAACGAGTTTCCGGTAGCATAACTTATCATAATTGCGATATAAACCATCGGAGTGGTACAAAATCCGCACCGGTCAAAAATTCAAGCCCAGATTATTGCGATTCATTTGGTAACAATCCAAGCATCTTGCCGGTCGAAATGAACTCTTAAAAATGATCCAACTTCCCAAACGAGTTCCCAGTATCTAAACATCTCAGAATTACGATCTCAAGCATCGGAGTTCGAAACCGAACCAGTCATAAATAGAAACCGGGAGTATTGCGATTTATTTTGTGACTATCCTAGCATGTTGTCGGTCGAAACGAAACTCTTAAAATCGATCCAACCTCTCAAACGAGTTGTCGGTATCAAAGCATCTCTGAATTGCGATCTAAAGAATCTTAGAGGTACGAAATATGTTCTAGTCAAAAATTAAAACCGGGAGTATTGCGATTAATTTGGTAACTATCCTAGCATGTTGTCGGCTAAAACAAAACTCTTATAAACGATCCAACCTCTCAAACGGGCCCCATGTAATCATGCGTTTTTGAGTTGAGACCAAATCCATCGGAGAGGTACATAATCCCTACCGGTCAAAAATTTAAACTGGGAGTATTGCGATTCATTTGATAACTATTACAGCATGTTGTCGATCGAAGAAAACTCTTAGAAGCGATCCAACCTCACAAACAAGTAGCTGGTGTCCAACTTTTCATAATTGCGTTATAAAGCATCGGAGAGGTACGAAATCCGTACCATTGAAAAATTAAAACTGGCATTATTGCGATTCATTTGATAACTATTCTAGCAAGTTGTCGGTCGTAACTAAACACTTAGAAATTATACATCCTCTCAAACGAGTTGCCGGTAGCCAAATTTCTCATAATTGTAATAGAAACTATCAGAGTGGTACATAATTTGTACCGGTCAAAAATTCAAGCCGGGAGTATTGCGAATCATTTTGTAACTATCCAAGCATGTTGTTGGTCAAAATAATCCAACTTCTCAAACGAGTAGCCAGAATCCACACTTCTCATAATTGAGATTTAAACCATCGGAGAGGTTTGAAATCCGAACCGGTCATAGATAGAAATCGAGAGTATTACGATTTATTTGGTAACTATCAGAAAATGTTGTAGGCCTAAACAAAACTCTTTAAATCGATCAAACCTCTTTAACTTGTTGCCGGTAGCCAAGCTTCTCAAAATTGTGATCTAAACCATCATTGAGGTACGAAATATGTACTAGTCAAAAATATAAGCCGGGAGTATTACGATTCTTTTGGTAGCTATCCTGGCATGTTGTCGGTTGAAACAAAACTCTAAAAAACTAAACAACCTCTCGAACAAGTTGCATGTAGCCAAGCTTTCCTGAATTGCGATCTAAACCATCTCCAGGTATGTAATCCGTACCGGTTAAAAGTTCAAACTGGGAGGATTACGATTCATTTGATAGCTATCCTAGCATGTTGTCGATTGATCCGAAACTCTTAGAAGCGATCCAAACTTACAAACGAGTTGCCGGCATCCAATCTTTCATAATTGCGTATTAAAGCATCGGAGAGGTTCAAAATTCGTACCAGTCAAAAATTAAAACCGGCAGTAATGCGATTCATTTGGTAACTATCCTCGCATGCTACCGGTCGTAACGAAACTCTTAGAAATGATACATCTTCTCATACGAGTAGCCAGGAGCCAAACTTCTAAGAATTTCGATAGAAACCATCGGGGTGGTAAATAATCCGTACCGGTCAAAAATTCAAACTGGGAGCATTGTAATTCATTTGGTAATTATCCAAGCATGTTGTCAGTCAAAACGAAACTCTTTAAATTGATCCAACCTCACAAACGTGTTGCCGGTATCATAGCTTCTTGAAATTGAGATCTAAAGCATCATTGTGGGACGAAATATGTACCAGTCAAAAATTCAAACTGGGAGTATTGCGATTCATTTGAAAACTATCTTGGCATGTTGTCGGCAGAAACAAAACTCTTAAAATCGATCCAACCTCCTGAACAAGTTGCATGTAGCCAAGCTTTTCTGAATTGCGATCTAAACCATCGGAGAAGTTCGTAATCCATACCATTCAAAAATTCAAACCGAGGGTACTACAATATATTTGATAGCTTTCCTAGCATGTTATCGATCGAAGAAAAACTCTTAGAAGCGATCCAACCTCACAAAGGAGTTGCCGGTATCCAACCTTTCATAGTTGCGTTCTAAAGCATCGGAGAGGTACGAAATCCCTACCAAGAAAAAATTAAAACCGGCAGTATTGCGATTCATTTGGTAACTACCCTAGCATGGTATCGGTCGTAACGAAATACTTTGAAGTGATCCATCCTCTCAAAAGAGTTCCCGGCAGCCAAACATCTCAAAATTGTGATTAAAACCATCATTGTGCTACATAATCCGTACCGGTCAAAAATTTAAACCGGGAGCATTGCGATTCATTTGGAAACTATCCAAGCATGTTGTCGGTCGAAACGAAACTCTTAGATGCGATCCAAACTCACAAACGAGTTGCCGGTATCCAACCTTTTATAATTGCGTTCTAAAGCATCGGAGAGGTACGAAATCCTTACCAGTCAATTAAATCCGGCAGTATTGCAATTTATTTGGTAACTATCTAAGCATGTTTTCGATCGAAACGAAACTCTTAAAATTGAACCAGGCTATCAAATGAGTTTGCGGTATCCAAGCTTCCCAGAATTGCGATCTAAAGCATCATAGAAGTACGAAATATGTTTCAGTCAAAAATTCAAACCTGGAGTATTGCGATTCATTTGGTAACTATCCCAGCATGTTGTCGGTTGAAACAGATCTCTTAAAAAGGATCCAACCTCTCAAATGAGTTGCAGGTACACATGCTTTTTCTAATTGAGATCTAAACCATCGGAGAGGTACATAATCCGTACCGGTCGAAAATATAAACTGGGAGTATTGCGATTCATTTGATAACTATCCCAGCATGTTGTCGATCGATGAAAACTCTTAGAAGCGATCCAACCTCACAAACGAGTAGCTGGTGTCCAACTTTTCATAATTGTGCTGGAAAGCATCAGAGAGGTACGAAATCTGTTCTAGTAAACAATTAAAATTGGAAGTATTGCGATTCATTTGGTAACTATCCTAGCATATTGTCGGTCGTTACGAAATTCTTAGAAATGATCCATCCCCTCAAACGAGATACCGGTAGCCAAATTTCTTATAATTGTGATAGAAACCATCGGAGTGGTACATAATCCGGTACCAGTCAAAAATTCAAACTGGGACAATTGCGATTCATTTGGCAACTATACATGCATGTTGTCGGTTGAAACGATCCAACTTGTCAAACGAGTAGTCGGAATCCAAACATCTCAGAATTGAGATCTAAAGTATCGGAGAGGTTTTAAATCTGAGCCAGTCATAAATAAAAACCGAGAGTATTGCGATTAATTTGGTAACTATCCAAGAATGTTGTCGGCCGAAACAAAATTCATTAAATCGATCCAAACTCTCTAACGTGTTGCCGGTATCCAGGCTTCTCAGAATTGCGATCTAAAGCATCATTGAGGTTCGAAATATCTACCAGTCAAAAATACAAACTGAGAGTATTCCGATTCATTTCATAACTATCTTAGCATGTTGTCGGTTGAAGCAAAACGTTTAAAAACGATCCAACCTCTCGAACAAGTTGCATGTAGCTATGCTTTTCTGAATTGCGATCTAAACAGTCGGAGAGGTACATAATCCGTACCGGTCAAAAATTTAAACCGGTAGCATTGCGATTCATTTGGTAACTATCCAAGAATATTGTCGGTCGAAACGAAGCACTTAGAAGCGATCCAAACTTTCAAACGAGTTGCCTTTATCCAACCTTTCATAATTGCGTTCTAAAGCATCGAAGAGGTACGAAATCCATACCATTCAAAAATTAAAACCGGTTATATTGCGATTCATTTAGTAACTATCCTCGCATGTTGCCTGTCGTAATGAAACTCTTAGAAATGATACATCCTCTCAAACGATTTGCCGGTAGCCAAACTTCTCAAAATTACGATTGAAACCATCGGAGTGTTACATAGTCCGTACCGGTCAAAAATTCAAGCCGGGAGCGTTGCGATTCATTTGGTAACTATCCAAGCATGTTGTCGGTCGAGACGAACTCATAAAAACAATCCAACTTCTCAAATGACTAGCCGGTATCCATACTTCTCAGAAACGCGATCTAAAGCATCAGAGAGGTTCAAAATATGAACTATTCATAAATCGAAGCCGGGAGTATTGGGATTTATTTGGTAACTATCTTAGTATGCTGTCGGTCGAAACGAAACTCTTAAAATCAATCCAACCTCTCAAACGAGTTGCCGGTATCAAACCTTCTTAGAATTGCTAAACCATCATAGAGGTACGAAATATGTACCAATCAAAAATTCAGACATGGAGTATTGCGATTCATTTTGTAACTATCCTCGCATATTGCCGGTTGAAACAGAACTCTTAAAAACGATCCAACCTCTCAAGCGAGTTGCATGTAGACATACTTTTTTTAATTGATATCTAAACCATCGAAGAGGTACATAATCCGTACCGGTCAAAAATTCAAACTGGGAGTATTGCGATTCATTTAATAACTATCCCAGCATGTTGTCGATCGAGGAAAACTTAGAAGCAATCCAACCTCACAAACGAGTAGCTGGTATCCAACTTTTCATAATTGCGTTCTAAAGCATCAGAGAGATACGAAATCCGTACCAGTAAAAGATTAAAACTGGCAGTATGGCGATTCAATTGGTAACTATCCTAACATGTTGTCGGTTGTAACAAAAGTCTTAGAACTGATCCATACACTCAAACGAGTTGCCCGTAGGAAAACTTCTTAGAATTTCGATTGAAACCATCGGATTGGTACATAATCACTATTGATCAAAAATTCAAACCGGGAGTATTGCGATTTATTTGGTAACTATCTTGGCATGTTGTAGGTTGAAACAAAACTCTTGAAAATGATCCAACCTCTCGAACAAGTTGCATGTAAAGCTTTTCTGAATTGCGATCTAAACCATCTGAGAGGAACATAATCCGTACTGGTCAAAAATTTAAACTTGGAGTATTGCGAATCATTTTATAACTATCCTAGCATGTTGTCGATCGAAGCAAAACTCTTAGAGGTGATCCAAACTAACAAACATGTTGCCGGTATCCAATCTTTCATAATTGCGTTCTAAAGCATCGGAGAGGATCGAAATCTGTACCAGTCAAAAATTAAAACCGGCAGTAATACGATTCATTTGGTTACTATCCTCGCATGCTGCCGGTCGTAACTAAACTCTTAGAAAGGATACATCCTCACATACAAGTATCCAGTTGCCAGACTTCTCAGAATTTTGAAAGAAACCATCGGAGTGGTACATAATCCGCACCGGTCAAAAATTCAAACCGGGAGTATTGCAATTCATTTGGTAATTATCCAAGCATGTTGTCAATCGAATCGAACTCTTAAATATGATCCTACTTCTCAAACGAGAAGCCGGCATCCAAACTTCTCGTAATTGCGATCTTAAGCATCGGAGAGATTTGAAATCCGAACCAGTCATAAAAACAAACCGGGAGTATTGCAATTTATTTGGTAACTATCCTAGCAGGTTGTCGGTATAAACGAAACTCTTTATATCGATCCAGCCTCACAAACGTGTTCCCGGTATCATAGCTTCTCGGAATTGAGATCGAAAGCATCATTGTGGTACGAGATATGTACCAGTCAAAAATACAAACTATTGCGATTCATTTGGTAACTATCTTGGCATGTTGTCGGCAGAAACAAAACTCTAAAAGTCGATCCAACCTCTCGGACAAGTTGCATGTAGCCAAGGTTTTCTGAATTGCGATCTAAACCATCGGAGGGGTACGTAATCCATACCGGTCAAAAATTCAAATCGAATGTATTACGATTCATTTGATAACTATCCTAGCATGCTATCAATCGAAGCGAAACACTTAGATGCGATCCAACCACACAAAGGATTTGTCGGTATCCAACCTTTCATAGTTGCGTTGTAAAGCATCGAAGAGGTACGAAATCCGTACTTGTGAAAAATTAAAACCTGCAGTATTGCGATTCATTTGCTAACTATTCGAGCATGTTGTCGGTCGCAACAAAACTCTTTGAAATGATCAATCCTCTCAAACGAGTTGCCGGTGGCCAAACTTCTCAAAATTGGGATAGAAACCATCGGAGTGGTACATAATCCATACCGGTCAAAATTTAAAATCGAGAGTATTACGATTTATTTAGTAACTATCAAAGCATGTTGTCGTTCGAAACAAAACTATTAAAATCGATCCAACCTCTCCAACGAGTTGCCGGTATCCATATTTCTCATAATTGCGATCTAAAACATCATGAGGTACGAAATATGTATCAATCAAAAATACAAGCCGGGAGTACTGCAAATCATTTGGTAACTATCCTAGCATCCTGTCGGTTGAAACAAACTCTTAAAAATGATCCAACATCTCAAACAATTTACAAGTAGCAAGCTTTTTAGAATTGCGATCTAAACCATCGGAGAAGTACATAATCCGTACCGGTCCAAAATTCAAACTGAGGGTATTGCGATTAATTTGATAACTACCCAAGCATGCAATCGATCGAAGAGAAGCTCTTAGAAGCGTCCAACCTCACAAAGGAGTTGCCGGTATCCAACCTTTCATAATTGCGTTCTAAAGCATCGGAGAGGTACGAATTCTGTACTTTTGACAAATTAAAACCTGCAGTATTGCGATTCATTTGCTAACTATTCTAGCAAGTTGTCGGTCGTGACGAAACACTTTGAAATGTTCCATCCTCTCAAACGAGTTGCCGATTGCCAAACTTCACAAAATTGCGATAGAAACCATCGGAGTGGTACATAATACATACCGGTCAAAAATTAAAACCGGGAGTATTACGATTTATTTAGTAACTATCAAAGCATGTTGTCGGTCGAAACGAAACAATTAAAATCGATCCAACCTCTCAAACGAGTTGCCGGTATACATGTTTCTCAGAATTGCGGTTTAATGCATCATGGGGTACGAAATATGCATCAGTCAAAAATACATGCCGGGAATATTGCAGTTCAATTGGTAACTATCCTAGCATGTTCCAGGTTGAAACATACTCTTAAAAATGATCCAACATCTCAAACAATTTGCATGTAGCAAGCTTTTTTAAATTGCGATCTAAACCATCGTAGAAGTACATAATCCGTACCGGTCCAAAATTCAAGCTGAGGGTATTACGATTAATTTGATAACTATTCTAGCATGCTATCGATCGAAGCGAAGCTCTTAGAAGCGATCCAACCTCACAAAGGAGTTTCTGGTATCCAACCTTTCATAATTGCGTTCCAAAGCATCGGAGAGGTACGAAATCCGTACTATTGAAAAATTAAAACCTGCAGTATTGCTATTCATTTGCTAACTATTCTAGCATGTTGTCGGTCATAACGAAATACTTTGAAATGATCCATCCTCTCAAACGAGTTGCCGGTAGTCAAACTTCTCAAAATTGCGATTGAAGCCATCGGTGAGCTACATAGTCCGTACCGGTCAAAAATTTAAACCGGTAGCATTGCGATTCATTTGGTAACTATCCAAAAATATTGTCGGTCGAAACGAAACTCTTAGAAGCGATCCAAGCTCACAAACGAGTTGCCGGTATCCAACCTTACATAATTGCGTTCTAAAGCATCGGAGAGGTACGAAATCCGAACCAGTCAAAAATTAAAACCGGCAGTATTCCGATTCATTTGGTAACTATCCTCGCAAGCTACCGGTCGCAACGTAAAACTTTGAAATGATCCATCCTCTCAGACGAGTTACCGGTAGACAAACTTCTCAAAATTACGATTGAAACCATCGGAGAGGTACATAATCCGTACCGTTCAAAAATTCAAACTGGCAGTATTGCGATTCATTTGATAACTATCCCAGCATGTTGTCGATCGAATAAAACTTAGAAGCGATCCAACCTCAGAAACGAGTAGCTGGTATCCAACTTTTCATAATTGCGTTCTATAGCAACGGAGAGGTACGAAATCCGTACAACTGAAAAATTAAAACCGACAGTATTGCGATTCATTTGGTAACTATCCTCGCATGCTGCCGGTCGCAACGAAACTTTATGAAATGATACATCATCTCAAACGAGTAGCCGGTAGCCTAACTTCTCATAATTGCGACTCATTTGCTAACTATTCTAGCATGTTGTCGGTCGCAACAAAACTCTTTGAAATGATTCATCCTCTCAAACGAGTTGCCGATAGAAAAACTTCTCAAAATTGCGATTGAAACCATCTGCTACATATTTCGTACCGGTCAAAAATTCAAGCCGGGAGCATTGCGATTCATTTGGTAACTATCCAAGCATGTTATCGGTCAAAACAAACTCATAAGAACAATCAAACTTCTCTAACGAGTAGCCGGTATCCATATTTCTTAGAATCGCTATCTAAAGCATTGGAGAGGTTTAAAATCCGAACCAGTCATAAATAGATGTCGGGAGTATTGCGATTTATTTGGTAACTATCCTAGCATGTTGTCGGTCGAAACGAAACACTTAAAATCGATCCAAGCTCTCAAACGTGTTGCAGGTATCCAAGTTCCCAGAATTACGATCTAAAGCATCATGGAGGTACGAAATATGTTTCAGTCAAAATTTCAAACGGGGAGTATTGCGATTCATTTGGTAACTATCCTAGCATGTTGCCGGTTGAAGCAAAACTCTTAAAAATTATCCAACCTCTCAAGCGCGTTGCATGTAAACATGCTTTTTTGAATTGTGATCTAAACCATCGGAGAGGTACATAATCCGTACCGGTCAAAAATTGAAACTGGGAGTATTACGATTTATTTGATAACTATCCCAGCATGTTGTCGATCGAAGAAAACTTTTAGAAGCGATCCAACCTCACAAACGAGTAGCGGGTGTCCAAGTTTTCATAATTGGGTTCTAAAGCATCGGAGAGGTATGAAACCCGTACCAGTGGAAAATTAAAACTGGCAGTATTGCGATTCATTTGGTAACTATCCTAGCAAGTTGTCGGTCGTAACGAAACTCCTAGAAATAATACATCATCTAAAACGAGTTGCCGGTAGCTAAATTTCTTATAATTGCGATAGAAACCATCGGAGTGGCACATAATCCGTACCGGTAAAAATTCAAACCGGGAGAATTGCGATTCATTTGGTAACAATCCATGTATGTTGTCGGTCGAAAAGATCCAACTTCTCAAACGAGTAGCTGAAATCCAAACATCTCAGAATTGATATCTAAAGCATCAGAGAGGTTTTAAATCCGAACCAGTCATAAATAAAAACCGAGAGTATTGATATTTATTTAGTAACTATCTTAGCATGTTGTCGGTCAAAACGAAATTCTTTATATCGATCCAACCTCTCTAACGTGTTGCCGGTATCCAAACATCTCAGAATTGCGATCTAAAGCATCATTGAGGTACGAAATATGTACCAGTCAAAAATACAATGTTGGAGTATTCCGATTCATTTGGTAACGATCTTGGCATGTTGTCGGTCGAAACGAAACTCTTTAAATCGATCCAACCACTCAAACGTGCTGCCGATATCATTGCTTCTCAGAATTGCGATATAAAGCATCATTGAGGTATGTAATATGTACCAGTGAAATATACAAACTGGGAGTATTGCGATTCATTTGGTAACTATCTTGGCATGTTGTCGGCTAAAACAAAACTCTAAAAATTGATCCAACCTCTCGAACAAGTTGCATGTAGCCAAGCTTTTCTGAATTGCGATCTAAACCATCGGAGAGAAACATAATCCGTGCCGGTCAAAAATTCAAACTGGGAGTATTGCGATTCATTTGATAATTATCCTAGCATGCTGTCGGTCGAAGCGAAACACTTCAAAGCGATCCAAACTCATAAGCGAGTTGCCGGTATCAAATCTTTCATAATGGCGTTCTAAAGCATCGGAGAGGTAAAAAATCCGTACCAGTCGAAAATTAAAACCGGCAGTATTGCGATTCATTTGGTAACTATCCTTGCATGCTGCCGGTCATAACGAAACTCTTAGAAATGATACATCCTCTCATACGAGTAGCCAGGAGCCAAACTTCTCAGAATTTCGATAGAAACCATTGGAGTGGTACATAATCCGTACCGGTCAAAAATTTAAACCGGAAGCATTGTAATTCATTTGGTAATTATTCGAGCATGTTGTCGGTCAAAACGAAACTCTTTAAATCGATCCAACCTTACAAACGTGTTGCCGGTATCATAGCTTCTCGGAATTGAGATCTAAAGCATCATTGAGGTACGAAATATGTACCAGTCAAAAATACAAACCGGGAGTATTGCGATTCATTTGGTAACTATCTTGGCATGTTGTCGGCAGAAGCAAAACTCTCAAAATTGATCGAACCTCTCGAACAAGTTGCATGCAGCCAAGCTTTTCTTAATTGCGATCTAAGCCATCGGAGAGGTACATAATCCATACCGATATAAAATTCAAACCGTGGGTATTACAATTCATTTGATAACTATCCTTGCATGTTATCGATCGAAGGGAAACTATTAGAAGTTATCCAATCACACTAAGGTGTCGCCGGTATCCAATCTTTCATAATTGCGTTCTAAAGCATCGAAGAGGTACAAAATCCTTACCAGTGAAAAATTAAAATCTGCAGTATTGCGATTCCTTTGCTAACTTTTCTAGCATGTTGTTGGTAGTAACGAAACTCTTTGAAATGATCTATCCTCACAAACGAGTTGCCGGTGGCCAAACTTCTCGAAATTGCTATAGAAACCATCGGATTGGTACATAATCCATACCGGACAAAAAATTAAAACCGGGAGTATTAGGATTAATTTGGTAACTATCCAAGCATGTTGTAAGTCGAAACGAAACTATAAAAATCGATCCAACCTCTCAAACGTGTTGACGGTGTCCATGACTCACAAAATTGCGATCTAAAGCATCATAGAGGTACGAAATATGTTCTAGTAAAAAATACAAACCGGGAGTATTGCGATTCATTTGGTAACTATCCTAGCATGTTGTCGGCTGAAACAAACTCTTAAAAATGATCCAACTTCTCAAACAATTTGCATGTAGCAAGCTTTTTTCTATTGCGATCTAGACCATCGGAGAGGTACATAATCCGTACCGGTCAAAAATTCTAACTGAGGGTATTGCGATTCATTTGATAACTATCCTAGCATGTTATCGATCGAAGCGAAACTCTTAGAAGCGATCCAACCACACAAAAAAGTTGCCGGCATCCAACCTTTAATAATTGCGTTTTAAAGCATCAGAGAGGTACGTAACCCGTACCAGTAAAAAAATAAAACCGCCAGTATTGCGATCATTTGTCAACTATCCCAGCATGTTGTCGGTCGTAACGAAACACTTTGAAATAATTCATCCTCTCAAACGAGTAGCCGGTAGCCAAACTTCTCAAAATTGCTATTGAAACCATCAGAGTGCTACATAATCCGTACCGGTCAAAAATTTAAACCGGGAGCAGTGGGATTCATTTGGTAACTATCCAAAGATGTTATCGGTCAAAACGAAACTCATAGAAGCGATCCAAACTCACAAACGAGTTGCCGGTATCGAACCTTTAATAATTGCGTTCTAAAGCATCGGAGAGGTACGAAATTCGTACCAGTCAAAAATTAAAGCTGGCAGTATTGCGATTCATTTGGTAATAATCCTCGCATAGAGCTGGTCGTAACGAAACACTTAGAAATGATACATCCTCCCAAACGAGTAGCCGGTAGCCAAACTTCTCAAAAATTTTATAGAAACCATTGGAATGGTTCATAATTCGTAACGGTCAAAAATTTAAATCGGGAGCATTGCAATTCATTTGGTAATTATCCAAGCATGTTGTCGGTCGAAACGAACTCTGAAAAATGATCCAACTTCTCAAATGAGTAACCGGTATCCAAACTTCTCATAATTGCGAACTAAAGCATCGAAGAGATGTGAAATCTGAACCAGTCATAAATAGAAGCCGGAAGTATTACGATTTATTTGGTAACTATCCTAGTATGTTGTCGGTCAAAACAAAACTCTTTAAATCAATCCAACCTCCCTAACTTGCTGCCGGTATCATAGTCTCTCGTAATTGAGATCTAAAACATCATTGAGGTACGAAATATGTACCAGTCAAAAATACAAACCGTGAGTATTGCGATTCATTTGGAAACTATCTTGGCATGTTGTCGGCAGAAAAAAAAACTCTTAAAATCGATCCAACCTCTCGAACAAGTTGCATGTAGCCAAGCTTTTTTGAATTGCGATCTAAACCATCAGAGAAGAACATAATCCGTACCGGTAAAAAATTCAAACTGGGAGTATTGCGAACCATTTTATAACTATCCTTGCATGTTGTCGATCGAAGCGAAACTCTTAGAAGCGATCCAAACTCACAAACGTGTTGCCGGCATCTAACCTCTCATGATTGCGCTCTAAAGCATCGGAGAGGTACGAAATCCGCACAAATAAAAAATTAAAACCGGCAGTATTGCGATTCATTTTGTAACTATCCTAGCATGTTGTCGGTCGTAGCGAAACACTTTGAAATGATCCATCCTTTCAAACGAGTTGCCGGTTGCCAAACTTCTCAAAATTGTGATTGAAACCATCGGATTGCTACATAATCCGTACCGGTCAAAAATGTAAACCGGGAGCATTGCGATTCATTTGGTAACTATCCAAGCATGTTGTCGGTTGAAGCGATACTCATATATGCGATCCAATCTCACAAACGAGTTGCCGGTATCCAACCTTTCATAATTGCGTTCTAAAGCATCGGAGAGGTTCGAAATCAGTACAAGTCAAAAATTAAAACTGGCAGTATTGCGACTCATTTGGTAACTATCCTAGCATGTTGCCGTTCGTAACGAAACACTTTGAAATGATCCATCCACACAAACAAGTTGCCGGTAGCAAAACTTCTTCAAATTTCGATAGAAACCATCGGAGTGGTACAAAATCCGTACCGGTCAAAAATTTAAACCGGGAGCATTGAGATTTATTTGGTAACTATCCAAGCATGTTGTCGGTCGACACGAACTCATAAAAACTATCCAACTTCTCAAACTTGTAGCCGGTATCCATACTTCTCAGAATCGCGATCTAAAGCATCGGAGAGGTTCTAAATTTGAGCTTGTCATAAATTAAAGCCGGGAGTATTGCGATTTATTTGGTAACTATCTTAGCATGTTGTCGGTCGAAACAAAACTCTTAAAATTGATCCAACCTCTCAAACGAGTTGCAGGTATCAAAGCTTCTTCGAATTGCGATCTAAAGCATCATAGAGGTATGAAATATGTACTAATCAAAAATTCAAACCGGGAGTATTGCGATTCCTATGGTAACTATCCTAGCATATTACCGGTTGAAACAGAACTCATGAAAATGATCCAGCCTCTCAAACGAGTTGCACGTAGACATGCTTTTTTGAATTGAGATCTAAACCATCGGAGAGGTACAAAATCTGTACCGATCAAAAATTCAAACTGGCAGTATTATGTTTCATTTGATAACTATCCCAGCATGTTGTCGATCGTAGAAAACTTAGAAGCGATCGAACCTCACAAACGAGTGCTGGTATCCAACTTTTCATAATTGATCCAACCTCTCAAACGTGTTGTCGATATCCAAACTTCTCAGAATTGCGATCTAAAACATCATAGAGGTACGAAATATGTACCAGTAAAAAATTCAAACTGGGAGTATTGCGATTCATTTGATAACTATCCTGGCATGTTTCGATCAAACCTCACAAACGTGTTGCCAGTATCCAACTTTTCATAATTGCTTTAAAAAGCATTGGAGAGGTACGAAATCCGTACAAGAGAAAAATTAAAACCGGGAGTATTGTGATTCATTTGGTACTATCCTAGCAAGTTGTCTGTCGTAACAAAACTCCTAGAAATGATACATCCTCTCAAATGAGTTGCCGGTAGCCAAATTTCTCATAATTGTGATAGAAACCATCGGAATGGTACAATATTCGTACCGGTTAAAAATTCAAACCGGGAGAATTGCGATTCATTTTGTAACAATCCATGCATGTTGTCGGTCAAAACGATACAACTTCTAAAATGAGTAACCGGAATCCAAACATCTCAGAATTGAAATCTAGAGCATCGGGGAGGATTGAAATCCGAACCAGTCATAAATATAAACCGAGAGCATTGCAATTTATTTGGTAACTATCCTAGCATGATGTCGGTCAAAATGAAACTCTTTAAATCGATCCAACCTCTCTAACGTGTTGCCGGTATCCAAGCTTCTCAGAATTGCGAACCAAAGCATCATTGAGGTGTGAAATATGTACCAGTCAAAAATACAAACCGGGAGTATTACAATTCATTTGGTAACTATCTTGGCATGTTGTCGGTTGAAACAAAACTCTTAAAAATGATCCAACCTCTCGAACAAGTTACATGCAGCCAAGCTTTTCTGAGTTGTGATCTAAACCATCGGAAATGTACATAATCTGTACCGGTCAAAAATTCAAACTGGGAGTATTGCGATTCATTTGATAACTTCCATAGCATGTTGCCAATCGATGCGAATCTCTTAGAAGCGATCCAAACTCACAAACGAGTTGCCGGTATCCAGCGTTTCATAATTGCGTTCTAAAGCATCGAAGAGGTACAAAATCCGTACCAGTCAAAAATTAATACCGGCAGTATTGCGATTCATTTAGTAACTATCCTCGCATGTTGCCGGTCGTAACGAAACACTTTGAAATGATCTATTCTCTCAAACGAATTGTCGGTAGCCAAACTTCTCTAAATTGCGATTGAAACCATCCGAGTGCTACATAATCTGTACCGGTCAAAAATTTAAACTGGGAGCATTGCGATTCATTTGGTAGCTAACCAGGCATGTTGTCGGTCGAAACGAACTCATAATGACAATCCAACTTCTCTAACGAGTAGCCGGTATCCATATTTCTCAGAATTGCGATCTAAAGCATCGGAGAGGTTCCTATTTTGAACCAGTCATAAATAGAAGTCAGGAGTATTGCGATATTTTTGGTAACTATCCTAGCATGTTGTCGATCGAAACAAAACTCTTAAAATCGATCCAAGCTCTCAAACGAGTTGCCGGCATCCAAGCTTCACCGAATTGCGATCTAAAGCATCATAAAGGTACGAAATATGTTCCTGTCAAAAATTTAAGCAGGAAGTATTGCGATTCATTTGGTAACTATCTTTGCATGTTTTCGGTTAAAACAAAACTCTTAAAAACTATCCATCCTCTCAAGCGAGTTGCTTGTAAACATGAATTTTTGAATTGAGATCTAAACCATCGGAGAGGTACATAATCCCTACCGGTCTAAAATTTAAAATGGGAGTATTGAGATTCATTTGATAACTATTCCAACATGTTGTCGACCGAAGAAAACTCCTAGAAGCGATCCAACCTCACCAACGAGTAGCTGGTGTCCAACTTTTCATAATTGCGTTCTAAAGCATCGGAGAGGTACGAAATCCGTACCAGTGAAAAATTATAACCGGCAGTATTGCGATTCATTTGATAACTATTATAGCAAGTTGTCGTCGTAACGAAACACTTAGAAATGATACATCCTCTCAAACGAGTCGCCGGTAGCCATATTTCTCATAATTACAATAGAATCCATTAGAGTGGTACATAATCTACACCGGTCAAAAATTCAATCCGGGAGTATTGCGATTCATTTGGTAACTATCCAAGCATGTTGTTGGTCGAAACGATCCAACTTCTCAAACGAGTAGTCAGAATCCTTACTTCTCATAATTGAGATTTAAAGCATCGGAGAGGTTTGAAATCCGAACCAGTCATAAATAGAAACTGAGAATATTGCGATTTACTTGGTAACTATCTGATCATGTTGTCGGTCGAAACGAAACTCTTTAAATCATTCCAACCTCTCTAACTTGTTGCTGGTATCCAAGCTTCTTAGAATTGCGATCTAAACCATTATTGAGGTACAAAATATGTACCAGTCAAAAATACAAACCGAGAGTATTACGATTTATTTGGTAACTATCTTGGCATGTTGTCTGCTGAAACAAAACTCATAAAAATGATCCAACCTCTCAAACAAGTTGCATGTAGCCAAGCTTTTCTGAATTGCGATCTAAACCATCTCAAGGTATATAATCCGTACCGGTCTAAAATTAAAATTTGGAGTATTGCGATTCTTTTGATAACTATCTAGCATGTTGTCGATCGATGCGAAACTCTTAGAAGCGATCCAAACTCACAAACGAGTTGCCAGTATCCATCCTTTCGTAATTGCGTTCTAAAGCATCGCAGAGGTACGAAATCCGAACCAGTCAAAAATTAAAACCGACAGTATTGTGATTCATTTAGTAACTACCCTCTCATGTTGCCGGTCGTAACGAAACTCTTAGAAATGATACATCCCCTCAAACAAGTTGCCGGTAGCCAAACTATTAGAAGCGATCCAACTTCTTAAACAAGTAGCCGGTATCCAAACTTCTCAGAATTGCGATTTAAAGCATCGGAGAGGTTTGAAATCTGAACAAGTCATAAATAGAAACTGGGAGTATTGCGATTTATTTGGTAACTATCCTAGAATGTTGTCGGTCGAAACGAAACTCTTTCAATCGATCCAATCTCACAAACATGTTGCCGGTATCAAAGCTTCTTTGTATTGCGATATAAAGCATCATTGAGTTACGAAATATGTACCAATCAAAAATACAAACCGAGAGTATTGCGATTCATTTGGTAACTATCTTGGCATGATGTCGGTTGAAACAAAACACTTAAATGCGATCCAACCTCTCGAACAAGTTACATGTAGCCAAGCTTTTCTGAATTGCGATATGAACCATCGGAGAGGAGCATAATCCGTACAGGTTTAAAATTCAAACTTGGAGTATTGCGATTCCTTTTATTACTATCCAGCATGTTGTCAATCGAAGCTAAACTCTTAGAAGCGATCCAAACTCACAAACGAGTGTACGTTATCCAACCTTCGAAAATTGTGCTCTAAAGCATCAGTGAGGTACGAAATCCGTACCACTCAAAAATTAAAGCCAGCAGTATTGCGATTCATTTTGTAACTATCCTCGCATGCTATCGGTCGTAATGAAACTTTTAGAAATGATACATCCCCTCAAACGAGTAGCCGGTAGCCAAACTTCTCAGAATTTTGATAAAAACCATCGAAGTGGTACAAAATCCGTACTGGTCAAAAATTCAAACCGGGTGCATTCCGATTCATTTGGTAACTGTCCAAGCATGTAGTCGGTCGAAACGAACTCATAAAAACGATCCAACTTCTCAAACGAGTAGCCGGTATCCAAACTTCCCAGAATTGGGATCTAAAGCATCGGAGAGGTTTTAAATCCAAACAAGTCATAAATAGAAACTGGGAGTATTGCGATTTATTTGGTAACTATCCTAGCATATTGTCAGTCGAAACGAAACTCTTTAAATCGATCCAACCTCACAAACGTGTTGCCGGTATCTAAGCTTCTCTGAATTGCGATCTAAAGCATCATTGAGGTACGAAATATGTACCAAAAGAAAATGTGATTCATATGGTAACTATCTTGGCATGTTGTCGGTGGAAGCAAAACACTTATAGGCGATCCAATCTCGCGAAAAAGTTGTATGTAGCCAAGCTTTTCTAAATTGCGATCTAAACCATTGGAGATGAACATAATCCGCACGGGCCAAAAATTCAAACTGGGAGTATTGCGATTCATTTTATTACTATCCTAGCATGTTGTTGATTGAAGCGAAACTCTTAGAAGCTATCCAAACTCACAAATGAGTTGCGGTATCCAACCTTTCATAATTGAGTTCTAAAGCATCAGAGTGGTACGAAATCCGTACCAGTCAAAAATTAAAACCGGTAGTATTGCGATTCATTTGGTAACTATCCTCGCATGCTGCCGGTCGTAAGAACCTTTTAGAAAATATACATCCACACAAACAAGTAGCCGGTAGCCAAACTTCCCAGAATTTTGATAGGAACCATCGGAGTGGTACATAATCCGTACCGGTCAAAAATTCAAACCTGGAGCATTGCGATTTATTTGGTAGCTATCCAAGCTTGTTGTCGGTCGAAACGAACTCTTAAAAATGATCCAACTTCTCAAGCGAGTAGCCGGTATCCAAACTTCTCAGAATTGCGATCTAAAGCATCGGAGAGGTTTTAAATCCGAACCTGTCATAAATTGAAACCGGGAGTATTGCGATTTATTTGAAAATTATACTAGCATATTGTTGGTCGAAACGAAACTCTTTAAATCGATCCAACCTCTCAAACGTGCTGCCGATATCATAGCTTCTCAGAATTGCGATATAAAGCATAATTGTGGTATGTAATATGTACCAGTGAAAACTGCAAACAGGGAGTATTGCGATTCATTTGGTAACTATCTTGGCATGTTGTCGGCTAAAACAAAACTCTAAAAATTGATCCAACCTCACGAGCAAGTTGCATGTAGCCAAGCTTTTTTGAATTGCGATCTAAACCATCGGAGAGGAACATAATCCGTACAGGCCAAAAATTCATACTGGGAGTATTGCAATTCATTTTATTACTGTCCTAGCATGTTCTCGATCGAAGCGAAACTCTGAGAAGCGATCCAAACTCATAAACGAGTTGCCGGTATCTAACCTTTAATAAATGTGTTCTAAAACATCAGAGAGGTACAAAATCCTTGCAAGTCAAAAATTAAAACCGGCAGTATTGCGATTCATTTGGTAACTATCCTCGCATGCTGACGGTCGTAACGAAACTTTTAGAAATGATTCATCCTCACAAACGAGTAGCCGGTAGCCAAACTTCCCAGAATTTCGATAAAAGCCATCGGAGTGGTACATAATCCGTACCGGTCAAAAATTCAAACCGGGAGCATTGCGATTCATTTGGTAACTATCGAAGCATGTTGTCGGTCGAAATGAACTCTATAAAATGATCCAACTTCTCAAACGAGTAGCCGGTATTCAAACTTCTCAGAATTGCGATCTAAAGCATCGGAGAGGTTTTAAATCCGAACCAGTTATAAATAGAAACCGGGAGTATTGCTATTTATTTGGTAACTATCCTAGCATATTGTCGGTCGAAACGAAACTCTTTAAATCGATCCAACCTCACAAACGTGTTCCCGGTATCATAGCTTCCTGGAATTGCGATCTAAAGCATCATTGAGGTACGAAATATGTACCGGTCAAAAATACAAAGCGGGAGAATTGCGATTCATTTTATTACTATCCTAGCATGTTGTCGATCGAAGTGAAACTCTTAGAAGCGATCCAAACTCACAAACGGGTTGCCGGTATCCAACCTTTCATAATTGGGCATTAAAGCATCGGAGAGGTACGAAATCCGTACCAGTCAAAAATTAAAACCGGCAGTATTGCGATTCATTTGGTAACTATCCACGCATGCTGCAGGTCGCAACAAAACTTTTAGAAATGATACATCCTCTACAACGAGTAGCCGGTAGCCAAACTTCTCAGAATTTCGATAGAAATCATCGAAGTGGTACATAATCCGTACCGGTCAAAAATTTAAACCGGGAGCATTGAAATTCATTTGGAAATTATCCAAAAATGTTTTTCAGTCGAAACGAACTCTTAAAAATAACCCAGCTTCTCAAACCAGTCGCCGGTATCCAAACTTGGTAGAATTGTGATCTAAAGCATCGGCGAGGTTTTAAATCTGAACCAGTCATAAATAGAAACCGAGAGTATTGCGATTTATTTGGTAACTATCCTAGCATATTGTCGGTCGAAACCAACCTCTTTAAATCGATCCAACCTCTCAAACGTGTTGCCGGTATCATAGCCTCTCGGAATTGCGATTTAAAGCATCATTGAGGTACGAAATTTGAGCCAGTCAAAAATACAAGCCAGGAGTATTGCGATTCATTTGGTAACTATCTTGGCATGTTGTCGGCTGAAAAAAATTCTAAAAATCGATCCAACCTCTCGAACAAGTTGCATGTAGCCAAGCTTTATCTGAATTGCGATCTAAACCATCGGAGAGGAACATAATTCATACCAGGTAAAAATTCAAACCGAGGGTATTACACTTGATTTGATAACTATCCTATCATGTTATCGATCGAAGCGAAACTCTTAGAAGCGATCCAACCTCACAAACGAGTTTTCAGTATCCAACCTTTCATAATTGCGTTCTAAAGCATCGAAGAGGTACGAAATCCGTACAATTGAAAAATTAAAACCGGCAGTATTGCGATTCATTTGGTAACAATCCTCGCATGCTGCTGGTCATAACAAAACTTTTAAAAATGATACATACTCTCAAACGAGTAGCCGGCTGCCAAACTTCCCAGAATTTCGATAAAAACCATCGGTGTGGTACATAATCCGTACCGGTCAAAAATTCAAACTGGGATCATTGCAATTCATTTGGTAAATATCCAAGCATGTTGTCGGTCGAAACGAACTCTTAAAAATGATCCAACTTCTCAAACGAGTAGCCGGTATCCAAACTTCTAATAATTGCGATCTAAAGCATCGGAGAGGTTTTAAATCCGAACCAGTCATAAATAGAAACCGGGAGAATTTCGATTTATTTGGTAACTATCCTAACATATTGTCGGTCAAAGCAAAAGTCTTTAAATCGATCCAGCCGCTCAAACGTGTTGCCGGAATCAAAGCTTCTCGAAATTGCGATCTAAATCATCATTGAGGTACGAAATATGTACCAGTTAAAAATTCAAAGCGGGAGAATTACGATTCATTTTATTGCTATCCTAGCAAGTTATCGATCGAAGCGAAACTCTTAGATGCGATCCAAACTCACAAACGAGTTGCCAGTATCCAACCTATCATAATTGCGTTCTAAAGCATCGGAGAGGTACGAAATCCGTACCAGTCAAAAATAAATACCGGCAGTATTGTGATTCATTTGGTAACTATCTTCACATGCTGTCGGTCATAACGAAACTTTTAGAAATGATACATCCTCTCAAACGAGTAGCCGGTAGCTAAACTTCTCAGAATTTCAATGAAAACCATCGGAGTGGTACATAATCCGTACCGGTCAAAAATTCAAACCGGGAGCATTGCGATTTATTTGGTAACTATCCAACATGTTGTCGGTCGAAACGAACTCATAAAAACTATCCAACTTCTCTAACGAGTAGCCGGTATCCATATTTCTCAGAATCGCGATCTAAAGCGTCGGAGAGCTTCAAAATCCAAACAAGTTGCAAGTAGCCAAATTTCTCGGAATTGTAATAGCAACCATCGGAGTGGTACATAATCTGTACCGGCCAAAAATTCAAATCGGGAGAATTGCGATTCATTTGGTAACTATCCAAGCATGTTGTCGGTCGAAATGAACTCTTAAAAATGACCCAACTTCTCAAACGAGTAGCCGGTATCCAAACTTCTCAGAAAATTGCGATTTAAAGCATCAGAGAGGTTTGAAATACGAACCAATCATAAATAGAAACCGGGAGTATTGCGATTTATTTGGTAACTATCCTAGCATGTTGTCGGGCGAAACGTAACTTTTTAAATCGATCCAACCTCACAAACGTGTTGCCGGCATCCAAGCTTCTCTGAATTGTGATCTAAAGCATCATTGAGGTACGAAATATGTACCAATCAAAAATACAAACAGCGAGCATTGCGATTCATTTGGTAACTATCTCGGCATGTTGTCGATTAAAACAAAACACTTAAAAGCGATCCAATCTCTCGAACAAGTTGCATGTAGCCAAGCTTTTCTGAATTGTGATCTAAACCATCGGAGAGGAACATAATCCGTACCAGTCAAAAATTAAAACCGACAGTATTGAGATTCATTTGGTAACTATCCTTCCATGTTGTCGGTCGTAACAAAATTCTTAGAAATGATCCATCCCCTCAGACGATTTCCCGGTAGCCAAACATCTCAGAATTGCGATAGTAACCATCGGAGTGGTACATAATCCGTACCGGCCAAAAATTCAAACCCGGAGTATTGCGATTCATTTTCTAACTATCCAAACATGTTGTCGGCCGAAACGAACTCATAAAAACAATCCAAATTCTAAAACAAGTAGCCGGTATCCATATTTCACAGAATCGCGATCTAAAGCGTCGGAGAGGTTCGAAATCCGAACCAATCATAAATAGAAGCCGGGAGTATTGCGATTTATTAGGTAACTATCCAAGCTTCCCTGAATTCTGATCTAAAGCATCATAGAGGTACGAAATATGTACCATTCAAAAATTCAAACCGAGAGTATTGCGATTCATTTGGTAACTATCCTATCATGTTGTCGGTTGAAATAGAACTCTTAAAAAAGGTCCAACCTCCCAAACAAGTTGCATGTAGACATGCATTTTTGAATTGAGATCAAAACCCTCGGAGAGGTACATAATCCGTACCGTTCAAAAATTCAAACTGGGAGTATTGCGATTCATTTGATAACTATCCCAGCATGTTGTCGATTGAAGAAAAATCTTATAAGCGATCCAAACTCACAAACCAGTTGCCGGTATCCAACCTATCATAATTGTGCTCCAAAGCATCGGAGAGATACGAAATCCGTACCGGTCAAAAATTTAAACTAGGAGTTTTGCGATTCATTTGATAACTATCCCAGCATGTTGTCGATCGAAGAAAACTCTTAGAACCGATCCAACCTCACAAACGAGTAGCTGGTATCCAACTTTTCATAATTGTGATCTAAAGCATCGGAGAGGTATGAAATCCGTACCAGTAAAAAATTAAAACCGACAGTATTGCGATTCATTTGGTAACTATCGTAGCATGTTGTCCGTCGTAGCGAAACTCTTTGAAATGATTCATCCTCTAAAACGAGTTGCCGTTAGCCAAACTTCTCAAAATTGCAATATAAACCATGGGATTCGTACATAATATGTACCGGTTAAAAATTCAAACCGGGAGCATTGCGAATCATTTGGTAACTATCCAAGCATGTTCTCGGCCGAAACAAACTCATAAACACAGTTGAACTTCTCAAATGAGTAGCCAGTACCCATACTTCTCAGAATTACGATCTGAGGCATCGAAGAAGTTTGAAATCCGAACCAGTCATAAATAGAAATCGGGAGTATTGCGATTTATTAGATAACTATCCATGCATGTTGTCGGTCGAATCAAAAATCTTTAAATTGATCCAACCTCACAAACCTGTTGCCGGTATCGAAGCTTCTCAGAATTGCGATCTAAAGCATCATTGAGTTACGAAATATGTACCAGTCAAAAATATAAACTGGAAGTATTGCGATTCATTTGGTAATTATCTTGGCATGTTGTCAGTTGAAACAAAACTCTTAAAAACGATCCAACCTCTCGTACAAGTTGCATGTAGCCAAGTTTTTCTGAATTGCGATCTAAACCATCGGAGAGGTACATAATCTGTACCGGTCAAAAATTCAAACTGAGGGTATTACGATTCATTTGATAACTATCCAAGCATGTTATCGATCGAAGCGAAATTCTTTGATGTGATGTAACCTCACAAACGAGTTGCCGGTATCCAACCTTTCAAAATTACAATCTAAAGCATCGGGGAGGTATGAAATCCGTACCAGAGAAAAAATTAAAACCGGCAGTATTGCGATTCATTTGGTAACTATCGAAGCATGTTGTCAGTCGTAACGAAACTCTTGGAAATGGTCCATCCATTCAAACGAGTTGCCGGTAGCCAAACTTCTCAAAATTGATCAATCTGCACAAAATGGCCTAGCAAAGTTGGTTTTGAGAGGGCGATTTTTCTACTGTAGCAAAGTTGGAGATCTCTTTCCCAACCTTTAAGGGCAGTTATGTCATTTTTAGCCTTGGTCTTATCTTAATCGTTGATTATTTCTATTTTCAATGGTTTAGATCTTTTCTATGACCTATTGTAGCCACACTGTAGCAACTTTGAAATTACGCTGTATTACCCTTCAGATCTGGAAACGAAAACTTGTAGGAGAGCTTGGGTTTCTAACAATGGTGGGCCGAGGAGGCACCACAACCCCACCACCACCCGATCAGTCATCAGCATCACCATCACATTCAACAAATTTAAAGAGCAATACTTATCACCCCATCAACGTACCTTCTTTTACTTCCTTGGATCTGAAAATGTTAGCTCGTGGGATTCCACTGAAGAGCTCAGATCCAAAAATTACTGAAGAAGAAAGGAAAGTTGTCAAGTTAATCCTTGAGGCTAGAGGAGAGAAGTTGAACCCGACGGAGGAAGAGGGAAGTAAGAAAACTCCATCTCCAGCAAAAGTGAAGAGATTCTCTTTCCACGAGAAAAGAATTGCAAAACTTTATGCGGATAGGGAAGCTAGCGAAAGAGAATGGCAAGCAAATCTTGAAGAAGTGCAAGAGGAGTGTGTCGAAGATGCTGATGAAGAAGGTAATGAACAGGACAGGGAAGAGAAAGCAGCTAGAGAAAGAAGATAACAAGGATAAAAAAACTCCATAAGCTCGGATGATGATGATGATGATAAAGATGGTTACAGTGGAGAAGAAGAAGAAGTAATCAAAGAGCAAGAAGAACGATGGATTAAGCTTGTGATAGAAATGAACAACAAATACCCAAGTTGTGACACTCATGGTGCGTCTTTCTGCCTGAGAGATTTAACGATGGCAGCTGGAGGTTTTAGCCTCACCAATGTGAGTGCTCCTTTCTCAAAAGAAGAACAAGAATTCTTTGCTATAATACTAGCAAATTATAATGAGAATGGAGCAAGGGAGGAAAGACCTGAGAAAGGAAATATTGGACATACCAAAGAGGATGAGGCCAAAGAAGTAGATGATACTGTATCACCTTTGGATATGGTGCCATGTGCACAGACAAATTGTGAGAAGAATTCGCGTAATAAGAACTGCCCTAACAACTCAAATGGAGTTTCTGTTTAAGGAGCTGTCACAAGGAAGGTGAGAAGGAGAAGAATGATTACACAGAGAAGGAGTACAAGTGTGCAAAGCTATGCCCAAAGCACGGGGAGAACATAATGGGAGTTTGCACCATTTACAGTAGAGAATTGGAGGAGCATACCAATTGTGTGTGTCATTGCTGCAATAAAGGAAAAGATAGAGTAGACGAGGATAGTGGAGATGTCATTGATATAGACAAGAACGACACAAAAGCTACTATGAGCTGGGTTAACATCATTGGGAAACAGTCTAAAGGAAGAGGTAAGTCTGTTTTGATTTACACTCCTCCTACTATTGTTAATGGATCACCAGTGATTGAAGTAACACATGAAGATTATGCTAACCACAAGAATGAATATGAGGGATACTTGGTGGGAAACTTTGTGGGCAGAAGACTTGCCTTTCCTTTTGTTAGGAAAACTCTGAGCCATCTTTGAGGCTTAAAAGGAGATTTTAAAATGTCTTTAGAGAATGACTGTACTTATTTCTCCAAATTCGATCTCAAAGAAGATAAGGAAAAGGTACTGGAGTTGGGTCATCAATTCATTGCCAGTAGAGTATTTTTAATTAGACCATGGAGGCCGTTTATTGAAGCTGAGGCTACTACAATCACAACTATCCCAATCTGGATTATCCTTGGAACATCCCAGTTCATATGAGACACCCAGAAGAGATTGCAAGAGTAGCAAGTGCTATTGGGAAGCCTATCTGCTTGGACAGAGCAACTGAGGAAAAAACAAGGAATGAATTTGATAGAGTTAGTGTGGAGATTGATCTTAGCAGCAACCTACTCCAAGTGATCCCAGTCATAATCAACAAGATGAAAACTATCAATGTTTCAGTGGAATACAATTGGATACCCCCTAAGTGTGAAACTTGCCAAGTCTTTGGACATAACTACTTTACATGCCCAACGAGAGAGGAGCTAGAGGCCAAAGAAAAAGCTAACGAAAATCTTAGAAACCCGAACAGTGGGAATATGGCCAGAGCAGAGATAACAAATGAGCATAGAAGATATGAAGGAAGGAGTAACCCAAGTTTCATAAAAGTAAATGGAGGGGGATGGTCACAGCCAAAACTCAAACAAATGGCGAAAAGAAATGCCTACCAAGCAACACAAAAATATGTTCCTAAGCAACAAACAGGAGATAAAGTGGAGAGTTCATCTAAAAATCGATTCCAAGAGCTAAGTGAACAACAACTACAAGAGGAAAACAAGGACATAGTGGGACATGAGAATGCTGTCAATAGAAGAGAGTCAGAACCAGTGCAGGAGGCTGAAGGTAGAGGGCTGAACAAAGAAAAAGGTTCCTTTGACACTAGAAAAGAAAAAGATAAAAGAAGGGACCCTAGTCTCTCAGGAGGGATCAGAGAACCCGCCTTCAAAAAGTCAGATTAAAAGAGCTAAAAAGTTAGCCCAAATTCATGAAAAGGAGAAACGGGAAAGAGAGGCAGTTAGTTCTCCTTCCAAGGATAAATACTTGCACAAGGAACAGATAACTCCAAAGAAGGGATTGGAGGAAGGGTCAACACAAAGAAAAAAGAATAAGAAATGAGTTACACTCTAGAGATGAATCATAGTACGAAAGAGTGCAGTAAACTTCTTATAAGTGATTGTGAGACCTATAAAAGAAGAAATATCCTGAGTGCCAGTCAAATGGTGAGGGAGAAATACTTATTTATATTTAGTTTGTTTTTGTGTACAGGTAACTATAAGGATCATGGAGCTGGCAACTTTAAGCTTATCTTGCAGGGGCCTTCCCCCAAGATACACAAGTCTAAAATAAACATGAGAGAGTCTGTGAGTTATCTAGATGTTGATAGCAATATCATAATATTTAGTTCTTACTATGAGTCTTATAGATGGGAAATAAATAGTATAATACTATTGCTTAACTACTTTTGGTTCAGGATGTTGGTCTTGAGGATAGCTATTGATACATGCAACTGTAATAGCCGATATCTAATAATTAAAAGGAACATGAGGGATTTTTGATACCTCATATGTTCTATTAATTATGGGATGCTCCTGGAATTCAAGCTGATGGTACCTGGCAATATGACTAAAATATTTTTATACAACTATGAGTATGCCTATACTACTTGTAAGGTTAAAAATTGTATAGTTGTTTTTATTTACAATTGGTGGGGCAAAGTGATGATGTTAGGGAGTGCTAGTGCTAGCATCTTATCTAGAATTAAAGGAAATTTGGGGTATGAGGCAGATCTTCTTCCATATCTCATTTACTCCCTTAATTTTTGGATCCTCCCTAAAATCAAGGACTTAATGCATGGGTTGATCTTTGAGGATTTTTGTTTCAAGACCATATGTGGCTCCCTTAGCAATGAGTATCTTATTACTACTAGTGAGGTGGAACCTATTATCATAGTACTACATTACACCCTCTGGTACAGAGAGCTGGTCTTAGGATGCGCTATAATTATAGGCAAACGATTTATGGAACAATCTTCTGGTTGTAATTGTGGGTTTGCAAAATTTTTAAGAGTTATGAGGAATGAGGCAGATCTATTGATCCTAAGACTATTTCCATACCTCAAAGATTCTAAAAATTTTTGGGATCACATATCTAAAAGCAAAAATCCTTCTATTACTGTTTATTATGGTAATAAGAAGATTATTGAGACAAACCTTTGGAAAGGGAAATTTACCGATCCTTCTCAAACACACAAGGTGATTTGCATGCCTAAGAGCAGCACTATTATAATAGTAAATAATTGCAACAAGTATACAGGTTATCTCTATGCTTATTGTAAAGGGCTGATTATAATAGGAGAATTCTATGTGAAATTTTATGCCAGCAAGAACATAAAGGCAAAGGTAGAGGAATGTAGGAGAGTTTGGTGCTCTAAGCAAGGTAACAATAAAACTCAAGGTTATGTATAAGCTTGCTGCCTGGAATGTAAGGGGTTTAAGCTGCCCTATTAAGCAAAAAGAAGTTACTAGAATTATTCAGAAACATGATATCTCTCTTATGGGCCTTCTTGAAACTAAAATTAGAAAGAATTGTTTTACTGCTATTACTAATAGAATGTGCCCTTCATGGATTTGTGAAGGGAATTTTGAGGTTGGTAATAAGAGTAGAATGATCTTGTGTTGGAATCCTAATTTGTTTTCTGTTGTTGTGATTGGTAGGACCCAACAAGCTTTTCACTGTACTGTGGAGTGGCAGGATAATTCCATTCTTGTATCCTTGATTTATGGTTCTAATGAGAGCAGTTGTAGGGAAGCTCTGTGGAGGGATCTTTCTCTTCTTAAAAGCAATATTCAAAAGCCTTGGATCCTGCTAGGTGACTTCAGCAGCCCATTTAACTCTCAAGATAAGCTAGGAGGAAGAGAAGTTCATGATACTGTAATTACTATGTACCAAAATCAAATGCTCAATAACAAGCTCAGTGACCTTAACTACAAAAGAAGTTATTTCACATGGAGCAACAAGCAGAGAGGCAGCAACAACATTCAAAGTAAAATTGACAGAATTTTGATTTTGTGGAATGGAGCAACAAATATAGGGCGGCTGAAGGGGAATTTTTGCTACCTGGAATCTCTGATCATTATCCCATGGTTGTAAGGATTAAGGAGGACACCGCTAAAGGTAAGAAGAGCTTTAAATACTTTAATTATTGGGCCAAAGAAGAAGGGTTCCAAGAGCTCATAGCAGATGCTTTTAGAGGGCATCCTACTGGCAAATGCTCTCTTCACTCTACACTCAAAACATAATAATGCTAGATCTGCTATGAGAGATTGGAGCAAGGCTAAAATTTGTAATGTTGAGAATAAAGTAAAAGAAGCTAGATGCTTACTTGACCACATTCAGGCTAACTTGCTGGTGGACCCTACTAATGAGATTTTGATGAGAGAGGAAAAAAATGCTATATACAACTTCACAACTCTAGCCAAAAAAGAGGAGTCTTACCTTAGACAAAAGGCCAGGGTTGACTGGCTTACTATGGGAGACACTAATTCTAGCTACTTTCATAGAGCAAATAAGGGAAGGAGAGCAATGAATGCTATCTTGAGCATCAAGGATGAGCAAGACAACACTATTTATGAACATACCCTAATAGCTAAAGAAGCTGTTAATTACTTCAAGCATATTCTAGGCCAGGGAAAGGTTGATATTGACATTGAGAAAATTCGAGGGATTAATTTTAAAAATAAAATTCAAAATGAGGATAAGGCTAGCTTAGAGAAAAAAGTTTCAGATGAAGAGATTGAGCTAGCCTTGTTCTCTATTAGTGATGATAAGGCCCCAGGCCCTGATGGGCTAAATGCCCACTTTAACAAAAGTACTTGGAAGAGAATTAAGAAAGTTTTTTGTAAAGGTATTAACAACTTTTTTAGGGAGGGTAGGATGCTGAAACAAATTAATACTACAGTGGTTGCCCTTGTTCCAAAAACCCTTAATCCCAATAATTTTGGGGATTATAGGCCTATATCTTGTTGTAATGTGACCTTCAAAGTTATATCTAAGATCTTAACGACTAGACTTAAAAGAGTATTGCCCCCTCTCATTAGTAGTAATCAAGCTGCTTTTGTTGAAGGTAGAAGCATTACAGATAACCTTATGATTAGTCATGAACTGCTTAGGAATTATCATAGAAGCTCTAATAAAACTGATTGCACAGCCAAAATGGATCTTAGGAAGGCCTATGACCTAGTTCAATGGGAGGCCATTGAAACTATTTTGAGTGTTCTGGGCTTCCCTAAAGTTTATATTGGCTGGGTTATGGAATGTGTGTCTACAGCCTCTTACTCCATCTCTGTGAATGGTTCTCAAGAGGGGTTCTTCCAAGGTAAGAGAGGTCTCAGACATGGTGACCCCATATTTCCTTATTTATTTGTGCTCATAATGGAAACTTTTGGTTTATTGCTAGCTGAATCAGTGGATACAGGTATGTTTGATCTCCATAGTAAGTGTTCTAACCCCACTATTACTCACCTTGCATTTGCAGATGATTTGCTAGTATTTTTCAAAGGAAATGTGAACTCAGTCAACTCTATCAGAGCTAGTCTGACTACTCTAAATAGAATTAGTGGACTAGAGGTTAATCTCTCCAAATCTGCTATTTATTTTTCAGGGACAGATGATGTGAACCAACAACAACTTGCCGCAACTCTGGGTTTCAACATAGGCACTCTGCCTTTTAAGTACCTTGGAGTGCCTCTTATCTCCACAAGGCTTAAGGCTAGGGACTGCAACATTTTGGTGGAGAGGATTACTTCAAGGATGGTATTCTTATCTTTCATTTGTAGGTAAGCTCCAATTAATCAAATCTGTTCTTAACTCTATACATATATATTGGACTAGCTTATTTATTTTGCCTAAAAAGATCATGAACCAAATTGAGAACACTTTCTCTAAATTCCTATGGCATGGAAATAAAAAGAAGAGAACTGTTCCTATAAGGTGGAATATAGCCTTTGCTACCCTAAGGAAGAAGGAGGATTAGGTCTAAGAAGTTTAGAAAAGTGGAATGAGGCTGCTATTATGTGGCATCTCTGGAAGTTGGCCTCTAAAAGTGAGTCTATATGGGCCAAATGGGCTGATACAAACTTACTTAGAAAAAGAAATATTTGGTCTATTGATATACCTAGAGATTGCTCCTGGTGTTGGAAGAAAATTCTTAAGATATGAGATAAAGCTAAGCTTATGATCAAACACCTTATTAACACAGGAGAGCAAACCAGTTTCTGGAATGACCCGTGGCATGAGAAAGGTATCCTCTTGAATAAGTTTAGACAACGTCACAGGTATGACTCCTACCTCAAACTTGATACTAAAGTTTCTACTTTCATTATTGATGGGGAATGGTCTGTTCCTCCACATATCTATTATGATCTGCCTGATATCATGAATAGCCTGCCCCAAATTGTAGCTAGCAATACTAACTATGAACTCCTAATAAGATAGGTGTCTATACTGTTTGTGATACTTATGAGCACATAAGGCAGTCTAGAATTAGATTGACTTGGACTACAATTTTCTGGAACTCATATGTCATTCCAAAACAAGGATTTACAGTTTGGCAGGCTATGAAAGGAATCTTGGCTACTCAGGATAGGCTTGTTCAAAGGCATGTGTTGAGCACTTCTCTTTGTACTTTTTGGAAAAATGCCCCTGAAAGTACATCTCATTTACTTATGGACTGTGTTTTCTCTTATGATATATGGTCTAAAATTCTTGCTATTTCTGGATTTTATAGGCACATTGGAGATTTTTATGAAGTGGAATGGCTCTCAAAATTGAAAAAAAATGATACTGTTACAAAGATTGTGCACACCAGTTTTTGCTCCTTTGTGTACCATATATGGAGAACAAGGAATGATGCTGTCTTCAGGAACAAGTTTAGCAATTGCCCTAAGGTGATTAGACAAATCACAAATGATGCTTATACAAGGTTGAATGCCACTATTGTCAGAGCAGCTGATACTGCAAGGAACAAAGAGTGTTGTGGAGCTTGGCACCTACACCCAGACTATGTTCAACCTAAAACTGTACTTTTATCATGGGACCCACCTCCACAGGGTATCTGTCTTCTTAATTCTGATGGGTCTTATACTAACTCAAGAGGAGGGACTGGAGGCATTATAAGGAATTCTGAAGGTATAGGCATAATAGCCTATGCAGGAATGTTAGAGCCTGTTGATATTGTGCTTCATGAGATGCAAGCTATTTTACAAGGGCTTGAAACTGCTGTGAACTTGGGACTCCCAAGACTGTGGGTGAATACTGATTCAACTTGTATGGTGTCTTACTTGAGAGATGGAGTCATCCCACCATGGAGGTGTTTACATACTTATAATGCTCTATTGACTATGATCCAGAGGTTCGAGGAATTCAAGATTTTTGACAAATTTAGAGAAGTGAATGAATGTGCAAATTTTCTTGTTGCATACCTGACATGTAATAGTTTTGTGACTTATACCCCTAGCTCTTTTCCAATGGAACTGTATAGATATATAGATAAGGATAGAAGGTAAATCAGTCATTAGGATGTAATTCTTTCTATCTTGTTATATAACTGGTCATGGGGTCCGCCTAACCTTATTTTGCTTTTGCAAAAAAAAACTTCTCAAAATTGCGATAGAAACGATTGGAGTGGTACATAATCCGTACCGGTCAAAAATTCAAACCGGGAGCATTGCGATTCATTTGGTAACTATTCAAGCATGTTGTCGGTCGAAATGAACTCATATAAACAATCCAACTTCCCAAACGAGTAGCCGGCATCCATACTTCTCAGAATCGCGATCTAAAGCATCAGGGAGGTTCAAAATCTGAACCAGTCATAAATAGAAACCTAGAGTATTGCGATTTATTTGGTAACTATCCAAGCATGTTGTCGGTCGAAACAAAACTCTTAAAATCGATCCAACTTCTCGAACAAGTAGCCGGTATCCAAACTTCTTAGAATTAGGATATAAAGCATCGGAGAGGTTTGAAATCCGAACCAATCATAAATAGAAACCGGGAGTATTGCGATTCATTTGGTAACTATATTGGCATGTTGTCGGTTGAAACAAAACTTTTAAAAACGATCAAACCTCTCGAACATGTTGCATGTAGCCAAGTTTTTCATATTTGCGATCTAAACCATCGGAGAGGTACATAACCCGTACCGGTAAAAATTTCAAACTGAGGGTATTGCGATTTATTTCATAATTATCCTAGCATGTTATCGATCGAAGCGAAACTCTTAAAAGCGATCCAACCACACAAACGAGTTGCCGGTATCCAGCCTTTCATAATACGATCTAAATTATCGGAGAGGTAAGAAATCTGTACCATTGAAAAATTAAAGCCGGCAGTATTGCGATTCATTTGGTAACTATCGCAGCATGTTATCAGTCGTAACAAAGCTCTATGAAATGATCCATCCTCTCAAACGAGTTGCCGGTAGCAAAACTTCTCAAAATTGCGATAGAAACCATTGGAGTGGTATATAATCCGTACCAGCCAAAAATTAAAATCGGGAGCATTGCGATTCATTCGGTAACTATCCATGCAAGTTGTCGGTCGAAACAAACTCATATAATCAATCCAACTTATCTAACGACTAGTCGGTATCCAAATTTCTCAAAATTGCGATCAAAAGCATCGGATAGGTTAAAAATATGAGCCAGTCATATATAGAAGCCGTAAGTATTGCGATTTATTTGGTAACTATCCAAGCATGTTGTCGGTCGAAACCAAACTCTTTAAATCGATCCAACCTCTCAAACGTGTTGCCGCTATCCAAGCTTCTCGGAATTGCAATTTATTTGGTAACTATACTAGCATGTTGTCGGTTGAAACAAAACTCTTAAAAACGATCCAACCTCTCAAACGAGTTGCATGTTGACATGCTTTTCTGAATTAGGATCTAAACAATCGGAGAGGTACATAATCCGTACTGGTCAAAATTTCAAACTGGGAGTATTGCGATTCAATTGATACCTAGCCTGTTGTCGATCAAAGCGATCCGAAGTCACAATCGAGATGCCGGTATCAAACCTTTTATAATTGCGTTCTAAAGCATCGGAGAGGTTCGAAATCCGTATCAGTCAAAAATTAAAATTGGCAGCATGGCGATTAATTTGGTAACTATCCTCGTATGTTGCCGGTTGTAACAAAACTCTTAGAAATGATACATCCTCTCAAACGAGTTGCCGGCGCCCAATTTCACAGAATTTTGATAGAAACCATCGGAGAGCTACAAAATCCGTACCGGTCAAATCGGGAGCATTGCGATTCATTTGGTAACTATCCAACCATGCTTCCGGCCGAAATGTACTCATTAAAACAATCCAACATCCCAAACGGGTAGCCGGTATCCATACTTCTCAGAATCGCGATCTAAAGCATCAGAGAGGTTCGAAATATGTACCAGTCAAAAATTCAAACCGGGAGTATCGCGATTCATTTGGTAACAATCCTAGCATGTTGTCAGTTGAAACATAACTCTTTAAAAATGTCCAACCTCTAAAACGAGTTGCATGTTGGCATGCTTTTTTGAATTGAGATCTAAACCATCGGAGAGGTATATAATCCGTACCGGTCAAAAATTCAAACAGGGATTATTGTTATTCATTTCATAACTATCGTAGCACGTTGTCGATCGAAGAGAAACTCTTTGAAGGGATCCAAACTCAAAAACGAGTAGCTTGGTATCCAATTTTTCATAATTGCGTTATAAAGCATCGGAGAGTTACGAAATCCGTACCAGTGAAAAATTAAAACCGGCAGTATTGCGATTTATTTGATAACTACCCTAGCATGTTGTCAGCCGCAACGAAACTTATAGAAATGATGCATCCTCTCAAACGTGTTGCCGGTTGCCAAATTTCTCATAATTGTGATAGAAACCATCGGAGTGGTACAAAATCTGTACCGGTCAAAAATTCTTACCGGGAGCATTGCGATTCATTTCGTAACTATAAGAGCATGTTGTCGGTCGAAATGAAACTCTTACAAAAGATCCAACCTCTCAACCAAGTTACATGTAGGCATGATTTTTTAAATTGAGATCTAAAGCATCGGAGAGGTTTGAAATCCGAACCAGTTTTAAATAGAAGCCGGGAGTATTGCAATTTATTTGGTAACTGTTCTAGCATATTGTCGGTTGAAACAGAACTCTTTAAAAAGGTCCAACCTTTAAAACGAGTTGCATGTGGACATGCTTTTATGAATTGAGATCTAAACCATCGGAGAGGTACATAATCCGTACCGATCAAAAATTCAAACAGGGAGTATTCCGATTCATTTCATAACTATCGTAGCATGTTGTCAATCAAAGAGATACTCCTTGAAGCGATCCAAACTCAAAAACGAGTAGGTGGTATCCAACTTTTTATAAATGCGTTCTAAAGCATCTGAGAGGTACGAAATCTGTACCAGTAAAAAAATTAAAACCGGCAGTATTGCGATTCATTTGGTAAATATTGTAGCATGTTGTCAGACGTAACGAAACTCTTTGAAATGACCCATCCTCTCAAACGAGTTGCCGGCTGCCAAACTTCTCAAAATTATGATAGAAACCATTGGAGTGGTACATAATCCGTACCAGTCAGAAATTCAAGTCGAAGGCATTACGATTCATTTGGTAACTATCCATGCATGCTGTCGGTCGAAACAAACTCATAAAAATGATCCAACTTCTTTAACGAGTAGCCGGTATCCATTTCACTCAAAATCGCGATCTAAAGCATCGGAGAGGTTCGAAATCCGAACCAATCATAAATAAAAGACGGGAGTATTGCGATTTATTTGGTAACTATCCTACCATGTTGTCGGTCGAAACGAAAATCTTTATATTGAACCAACCTCACGTGTTGCTGGTATCGAAGCTTCTCGGAATTGTAATTTATTTGGTAACTACCCTAGCATGCTGTAGGTTGAAACAGAACTCTTAAAACCGATCCAACCTCTCAAACGAGTTGTATGTAGATATGCTTTTTAGAATTGAGATATAAACCTTCGGAGAGGTACATAATCCGTACCGGTCAAAAATTCTAACTGAGGGTATTACGAATCATTTGATAACTATCCAAGCATCATACCGATCGATACGAAACTCTTTGAAGCGATCCAGCCTCACAAACGAGTTGCTGGTATCCAACCTATCATAATTGCGTTCTAAAGCATCAGAGAGGAACGAAATCCGTACTTGTGAAAAATTAAAACTAGCCGTATTGCGATTCATTTGGTAACTATCTTAGCATGTTGTCGGTCGTATCAAAACTCTTAGAAATGATCCATCATCTCAAACGTGTTGCCAGTAGCCAAATTTCTCAAAATTGCGATACAAACCATCGTAGTGGTACATAATCCGTACCGGTCTTAAATTCTAACCGGGAGTATTGCGAATCATTTGATAACTATCCCAGCATGTTGTCGATTGAAGTAAACTCTTAGAAGCGATCCAACCTCACAAACGAGTAGCCGGTATCTAATCTTTCATAATTACGCTCTAAAGCATCGGAGAGGTACGAAATCCGTACCAATGAAAAATTAAAACTGGCAGTACTGCGATTCATTTGGAAACTATCGTTGCATGTTGTCCGTCGTAACGAAACTCTTCAAATTGATCCATCCTCTCAAACGAGTTGCCGGTAGCAAAACTTCTCAAAATTGCGATAGAAACCATTGGAGTGGTACATAATCCGTACTGGTCAAAAATTCAAACCAGGAGCATTGCGATTCATTTGGTAACTATCCAATCATGTTGTACGTCGAAACGAACTCATAAAAACAATCTAACTTCCCAAACGAGTAACCGGTATCCAGACTTCTCAGAATCACGATCTAAAGCATCGGAGTGGTTCAAAATCTGAACCATTAATAAATAGAAGTCGGGAGTATTGCGATTTACTTTGTAACTATCCTAGCATATTTTTGGTCGAAGCGAAACTCCTAAAATCGATCCAACCTCACAAACGTGTTCCGATATCCAAGCTTCTCGGAATTGCGATCTAAAGCATCATGGAGGTACGAAATATGTGCCAATCAAAATTTAAAAACCAGGAATATTGCGATTCATTTGGTAACTATCTTAGCATGTTGTCGGTTTAAACAAAACTCATAAAAATGATCCAACCTCTCGAACAAGTTGCATGTAACCAAGCTTTTCTAAAATGCGATCTTAACCATCGGATAGGTACATAATCCGCACCGGTCAAAAATTGAAACTGAGGGCAATACGAATCATTTGATAACTATCCAAGCATGTCATCGATCGATGCGTGCCACTTAGAAGCGATCCAACCTCACAAACGAGTTGCGGGTATCCAACCTTTCATAATTACGTTCTAAAGCATTGAAGAGGTACGAAATCTGTACCATGAAAACTTTAAACCGGCATTATTACGATTCATTTGGAAACTATCGTAGCATGTTGTCAGTCGTAACGAAACTCTTTGAAATGATCCATCCTATCAAACGAGTTGCCGGTAGCCAAACTTCATAAAATTGCGATAGAAACCATTGGAGTGGTACATAATCCGTACCGGTCAAAAATTCAAACCGAGAGCATTTCGATTCATTTGGTAACTATCCAGGCATGCTGTCGGTCGAAACAAACTCATAAAAACAATCTAACTTCTCAAACGAGTAGCCGGTATCCCTACTTCCCAGAATTGCGATCTAAAGCATCGGAGAGGTTTGAAATCCGAACCAGTCATAAATAGAAATTAGGAGTATTGCGATTCATTTGGTAACTATCTTGGCATGTTGTCGGTTGAAACAAAACTTTTAAAAATAATCCAACCTCTCGAACATGTTGCATGTAGTCAAGCTTTTCTTAATTGCGATCTAAACCATCAGAGAGGTACATAACCCGTACCGGTCAAAATTTCAAACTGAGGGTATTGCAATTGTTTTGATAACTATCCTAGCATGTTTTCGATCGAAGCGAAACTCTTATAAGCGATCCAACCTCACAAACGAGTTGCCGGTATCCAACCTTTTATAATTACGATCTAAATCATCGGAGAGGTACGAAATCTGTACCATTGAAAAATTAAAACAGGCAGTATTGCGATTAATTTGGTAACTATCATAGCATGTTGTCAGCCATAACGATACTCTTTGAAATTATCCATCCTTTCAAACGAGTTGCCGGTAGCCAAACTTCTCAAAATTGCGATAGAAACCATTGGAGAGGTACATAATCTGTACCGGCAAAAAATTTAAACTGGGAGCATTGCGATTCATTTGGTAACTATCCATGCAAGTTGTCGGTCGAAACGAACTCATATAATCAATTCAACTTCTCTAACGACTAGCCGGTTTCCATATTTCTCAAAATTGCGATCTAAAGCATCGGATAGGTTCGAAATATGAACAAGTCATAAATAGAAGCCGGGAGTATTGGGATTTATTTGGTAACTATCCTAGCATGTTGTCGGTCGAAACCAAACTCTTTAAATCGATCCAACCTCTCAAACGTGTTGCCGGTATCCAAGCTTCACAGAATTGCGATTTATTTGGTAACTACACTAGCATGTTATCGGTTGAAACAGAATTCTTAAAAGCGATCCAACCTCTCAAACGAGTTGCATGTTCGCATGTTTTTCTGAATTGAGATCTAAACCATCGGAGAGGTACATAATCCGTACCGGTTAAAATTTCAAAATGGGAGTATTGCGATTCAATTGATAACTATCCTTGCATGTTGTCGATCGAAGCAAAACTCTTAGAAGCGATCCCAATTCACAATCGAGTTGCCGAAATCCAACCTTTTTATAATTGCGTTCTAAAGCATCGGAGAGGTTCGAAATCCGTATCAGTCAAAAATTAAAATTGGTTGTATGGCGATTCATTTGGTAACAATCCTCGAATGTTGCCGATTATAACGAAACTCTTAGAAATGATACATCCTCTCAAACGAGTTGCCGGTGCCCAATTTCTCAGAATTTCGATAGAAACCATCAGAGAGGTACATAATCCAACTTCCCAAACGGGTAGCCGGTATCCATACTTCTCAGAATCGCGATCTAAAGCATCGGAGAGGTTCAAAATAGGTACCAGTCCAAAATTCAAACCGGGAGTATTGCGATTCATTTGGTAACAATCCTAGCATGTGGTTAGTTGAAGCAGAACTCTTTAAAAAGGTCCAACCTCTAAAATGAGTTGCATTATGGCATGCTTTTTTGAATTGAAATCTAAACCATCGGAGAGGTACATATTCCGTACCGGTCAAAAATTCAAACAGGGAGTATTGCAATTCATTTCATAACTATCGTAGCATGTTGTCGATCGAAGAGAAACTCTTTGAAGCGATCCAAACTCAAAAACGAGTAGCTTGGTATCCAAGTTTTCATAATTGCGTTATAAAGCATCGGAGAGGTACGAAATCCGTACCAGTGAAAAATTAAAACCGGCAGTATTGCGATTTATTTGATAACTACCCTAGCATGATGTCGGCCGTAGCGAAACTTATAGAAATGATACATCCTCTCAAACGTGTTGCCGATAGCCAAATTTCTCATAATTGTGATAGAAACCATCGGAGTGGTACAAAATCCGTATCGGTCAAAAATTCAAACCGGGAGCATTGCGATTCATTTCGTAACTATAAGAGCATGTTGTCGGTCGAAATTGAAATCTAAAGCATCGGACAGGTTTGAAATCCGAACCAATCTTTAATAGAAGCCGGGAGTATTGCGATTTATTTGGTAACCATTCTAGCATATTGACGGTTGAAACAGAACTCTTAAAAAAGGTCCTTCCTCTCAAACGAGTAGCATGTAGGCAAGCTTTTTTGAATTGAGATTTAAACCATCGGAGAGGTACATAATCCGTACCGGTCAAGAATTCAAACATGGAGTATTGCGATTCATTTGATAACTATCCTGGCATGTTGTCGATCGAAGAAAGCTCTTTGAAGCGATCCAACCTCACAAACGAGTAGGTGGTATCCAACTTTTCATAATTGCGTTCTAATGCATCGGAGAGGTGCGAAATCCGTACCAGTAAAAAAATTAAAACCTGCAGTATTGCGATTCATTTGGTAACTATCGTAGCTTGTTGTCAGTCGTAACGAAACTCTTTGAAATTACCCATCCTCTCAAACGAGTTGCCGGCAGCTAAACTTCTCAAAATTGCGATAGAAACCATTAGAGTGGTACATAATCCGTACCAGTCAAAAATCAAACCGGAAGCATTACGATTCATTTGGTAGCTATCCATGCATGTTGTCGGTCGAAACGAACTCATAAAAATAATCCAACTTCTCTAACGAGTAGCCGGTACCCATATCTCTCAAAATCACGATCTAAAGCATCGGAGAGGTACGAAATCCGTACTTGTGAAAAATTTAAGCTGGCAGTATTGCGATTCATTTGGTTACTATCGTAGCATGTTGTCGGTCGTAACGAAACTCTTAGAAATGATCCATCATCTCAAACGAGTTGCAAGTAGCCAAACTTCTCAAAATTACGATAGAAACCTTCGGAGTGGTAGGAAACGAAACTCTTTAATTCGATCCAACCTCTCAAACGTACTGCCGGTATCCAAGCTTCTCGGAATTGCGATCTAAAGCACCATTGAGGTTCGAAATTTGTACAAGTCAAGATACAAACAGGCAATATTGCGATTCATTTGGTAACTATCTTGGCATGTCGTCGGTTGAAACAAAACTCTTAAAAACGATCCAACCTCTCGAACATGTTGCATGTAGCCAAGCTTTTCTTAATTGCGATTCAAACCATCGGAGAGGTACATAATCCGAACCGGTTAAAAATTCAAACTGAGGGTATTAAGAATCATTTGATAACTATCCTAGCATGTCATCGATCGATACGAAACTCTTCGAAGCGATCCAACCTCACAAACGACTTGCCGGTATCCAACCATTCATAATAGTGCTCTAAACCATCAGAGAGGTACGAAATCCGCACCAGTCAAAAATTAAAATTGGTAGTATTGCGATTCATTTGGTAACTATTCACGCATGTTGCCGATCGTAACAATACTCTTTGAAATGATACATCCTCCCAAACGAGTTGCCGGTAGCAAAATTTCGATTAAAACCATCGGAGTGGTACATAATCCGTACTGGTCAAAAATCCAAATCGGGAGCATTGCGATTCATTTAGAAACTATCCAGGCATGTTGTTGGATTAAACGAACTCATAAAAACAATCTAACTTCTCAAACGAGTAGCCGATATTCATATTTCTCTGAATCGCGATTTAAAGCATCGGAGAGGTTCGAAATCCGAACCAGTCATAAATAGAAGCCGGGAGTATTGCAATTTATTTGGTAACTATCCAAGCATGTTGTCTGTCGAAGCAAAACTTTTAAAATCGATCCAACCTCTTAAACGAGTTACCAATATCCATGCTTCTCCGAATTGCGGTCTAAAGCATCATAGAGGTACGAAATATGTACCAGTCAAAAATTCAAACTAGGAGTATTGCGATTCATTTGGTAACTATCCTAGCATGTTGTCGGTCGCAGCGACACTCCTAGAAATTATACATACTCCCAAACGAGTTGACGGTAATCAAATTTCGATTAAAACCATCGGAGTGGTACATAATCCGTACCCGGTCAAAAATTTAAACCGGGAGCATTGCGATTCATTTGGTAACTATCCAAGCATGTTGTTGGATGAAACGAACTCATAAAAACAATCCAACTTCTCTAACGAGTAGCCGGTATCCATATTTCTCTGAATCGCGATCTAAAGCATCGGAGAGGTTCTAAATCCGAGCAAGTCATAAATAGAAGTCGGGAGTATTGTGATTTATTTGGTAACTATCCTTGCATGTTGTCGGTCGAAACGAAACTCTTTAAATCGATCCAACCACTCAAACGTGATGCCGATATCCAAGCTTCTCAGAATTACGATCTAAAGCATCATAGAGGTACGAAATATGTACCAGTCAAAAATTCAATCCGAGAGTATGGCGATTCATTTGGTAACTATCCTAGCATGTTGACGGTTGAAACAAAACTCTTAAAAATGATACAACCTCTCAAACGAGTTGTATGTAGGCATGCTTTTTAGAATTGAGATCTAATCCATCGAAGATGTACATAATCCGTACCGCTCAAAAATTCAAACTGGGATTATTACGATTCATTTGATAACTATCCTAGCATGTTGTCGATTGAAGAAAGCTCTTAGAAGCGATCTAACCTCACAAACGAGTAGCTGGTATCCAACTTTTCATAATTGCGTTCTAAAGCATCGGAGAGGTACGAAATCCGTACTAGTAAAAAATTAAAACCGTTAGTATTGCGATTCATTTGGAAACTATCCTAGCAAGTTGTCGGTTGTATGGAAACTCATAGTAATGATAAATCCTCACAAACGAGTTATCGATAGCCAAACTTCTCAGAATTGCGATAGAAACCATCGGAGTGGTACACAATCCGTACCGGTCAAAAATTCAAATCGGGAGTATTGCGATTCATTTGGTAATTATCCAAGCAAGTTGTCGGTCGAAACAAACTCCTTAAATCGATCCAACATCTCAAACGAGTAGCCGGTATGAAAACTTCTGAGAATTGCGATCTAAAGTATCGGAGGGTTTGAAATCAGAACCAGTCATCAATAGAAACCGGAAGTATTACGATTAATTTTGTAACTATCCAAGCATGTTGCCAGTCGAATCGAAACTCTTTAAATCGATCCAACCTCTCAAACGTGCTGCCGGTATCCATGCTTCTCAGAATTTCGATCTAAAGCATCATTAAGGTACGAAATATGTACCAGTCAAAAATACAAACTGAGAGTATTGCGATTCATTTGGTAACAATCTTGGCAAGTTGTCGGTTGAAACAAAACTCTTAAAAATGATCAAACCTTCCGAACAAGTTGCATGCAGCCAAGCTTTTCTGAATGACACTCTAAACCATCGGAGAGGTACATAATCCGGACCGGTCAAAAATTCAAACTGGGAGTATTGCGATTCATTTTATAACTATCCTAGCATGTTGTCGATTGAGGCAAAACTCTTAGAAGCGATCCAAACTCACAAACGAGTTGCCGGTATCCAAGCTTCTCAGAATTGCGATTTAAAGCATCATAGAGGTACGAAATATGTACCAGTCAAAAATTCAATCCGAGAGTATTGCGATTCATTTGGTAACTATCCTAGCATGTTGTCGGTTGAAGCAAAACTCTTAAAAATGATCCAACCTCTCAAACGAGTTGCATGTAGGCATGCTTTTTAGAATTGAGATCTAATCTATCGAAGATGTACATAATCCGTACCGCTCAAAATTTCAAACTGGGATTATTACGATTCATTTGATAACTATCCTAGAATGTTGTCGATTGAAGGAGGCTCTTAGAAGCGATCTAACTTCACAATCGAGTAGCTGGTATCCAACTTTTCATAATTGCGTTCTAAAGCATCGAAGAGGTACGAAATCCGTACTAGTAAAAAATTAAAACCGTTAGTATTGCGATTCATTTGGAAACTATCCTAGCAAGTTGTCGGTTGTATCGAAACTCATAGTAATGATACATCCTCTCAAACGATTTATCGATAGCCAAACTTCTCAGAATTGCGATAGAAACCATCGGAGTGGTACACAATCTGTACCGGTAATAAATTCAAATTGGGAGTATTGCGATTCATTTGGTAATTATCCAAGCAAGTTGTCAGTCGAAACGAACTCATTAAAACAATCCAACTTCCCAAAATGGTAGCCGGTATCCATACTTCTCAGAATCACGATCTAAAGCATCGGAGAGGTTCGAAATATGTACCAGTCAAAAATTCAAACCGGGAGTATTGCGATTCATTTGATAACAATCCTAGCAAGTTGTCAGTTGAACCAAAACTCTTTAAAATGGTCCAACCTCTAAAATGAGTTGCATGTGGACATGCTTTTATGAATTGAGATCTAAACCATCGGAGAGGTACATAATCCATACCGATCAAAAATTCAAATAAGGAGTATTGCGATTCATTTCATAACTATCGTAGCATGTTGCCGATCGAAGAGATACTCCTTGAAGCGATCCAAACTCAAAAACGAGTAGCTTTGTATCCAATTTTTCATAATTGCATTATAAAACATCGGAGGGGTACGAAATCCGTACCAGTGAAAAATTAAAACCGGCAGTATTGCAATTTATTTGATAACTGCCCTAGCATGTAGTCGGCCACAACGAGACTCTTAGAATTGATACATCCTCTCAAACGAGTTGCCGGTAGCCAAATTTCTCATAATTGTGATAAAAACCATCGGAGTGGTACAAAATCCGTACTGATCAAAAATTCAAACCGGGAGCATTGCGATTCATTTCGTAGCTATAAGAGCATGTTGTCAGTCGAAACGAAACTCTTAAAAAAGTTCCAACCTCTCAAACGAGTTGCATGTAGGCATGTTTTTTTAAATTAAGATTTAAAGCATCGGAGAGGTTTGAAATCCGAACCAGTCTTAAATAGAAGCCGGGAGTATTGCGATTTATTTGGTAACTGCTCTAGCATGTTGTCGGTTGAAACAGAACTCTTAAAAACGATCCAACCACTCAAACGAGTTGCATGTAGAGATACATTTTTGAATTGCGATCTAAACCATCGAAGAGGTACATAATCCGTACCGGTCTACAATTCAAAATGGGAGTATTGCGATTCATTTGATAACTATCCTAGCATGTTGCCGATCGAAGAAAACTCTTTGAAGCGATCCAACCTCACAAACGAGTAGGTGGTTTCCAACTTTTCATAATTGCGTTCTAAAGCATCGGAGAGGTACCAAATCCGTACAAGTAAAAAAATTAAAACCGGCTGTATTGCGATTCATTTGGTAACTTTCGTAGCATGTTGTGAGTCGTAACAAAACTCATTGAAATGACCCATCCTCTCAAACGAGTTGCCGGCAGCCAAACTTCACAAAATTGCGATAGAAACCATTGGAGTGGTACATAATCCGTACCAGTCAAAAATTCAAACCGGAAGCATTACGATTCATTTGGTAGCTATCCATGCATGCTGTCGGTGGAAACAAACTCATAAAAATAATCCAACTTCTCTAACGAGTAGCCGATATCCATTTCACTCAAAAATCGCGATCTAAAGCATCGGAGAGGTTCAAAATCCGAACCAGTCATAAATAAAAGACGGGAGTATTGCGATTTATTTGGTAGCTATCATACCATGTTGTCGGTCGAAACGAAAATCTTTAAATCGAACCAACCTCACGTGTTGCCGGTATCGAAGCTTCTTGGAATTGTAATTTATTTGGTAACTATCCTAGCATGTTGTAGGTTGTTACAGAACTCTTAAAACCGATCCAACCTCTCAAACGAGTTGCATGTTGACATGCTTTTTTGAATTGAGATATAAACCTTCGAAGAGGTACATAATCCGTACCGGTCAAAAATTCTAACTGAGGGTATTACGAATCATTTGATAACTATCCAAGCTTCTTATCGATCGATAGAAAACTCTTTGAAGCGATCCAGCCTCACAAACGAGTTGCCGGTATCCAACCTATTATAATTGCGCTCTGAAGCATCGGAGAGGTACCAAATCCGTACTTGTAAAAATTTAAAACTGGCAGTATTGCGATACATTTGGTAACTATCTTAGCATGTTGTCGGTCGCATCGAAACTCTTAGAAATGATCCATCATCTCAAACGTGTTGCCAGTAGCCAAATTTGTCAAAATTGCGATTCAAATCATTGGAGTGGTACATAATCCGTACCGGTCTTAAATTCAAACTGGGAGTATTGCGATTAATTTGATAACTATCCCAGCATGTAGTCGATTGAAGTAAACTCTTAGAAGCGATCCAACCTCACAAACGTGTAGCCGGCATCCAACCTTTCATAATTACGCTCTAAAGCATCGGAGAGGTACGAAATCCGTACCAATGAAAAATTAAAACTGGCAGTATCGTGATTCATTTGAAAACTATCGTAGCATGTTGTCCGTCGTAACGAAACTCTTTCATTTGATCCGTCATCTCAAACGAGTTGCTGGTAGCAAAACTTCATAAAATTGTGATAGAAACCATTGGAGTGGTATATAATTCGTACCGGTCAAAAATTCAAGCCAGGAGCACTGCGATTCATTTTGTAATAATCCAAGCATGTTGTGCATCGAAACGAACTCATAAAAACAATCCAACTTCCCAAACGAGTAGCCGGTATCCATACTTCTCAGAATCGCGATCTAAAGCATCGGAATGGTTCGAAATCTGAACCAGTCATAAATAGAAGCCGGGAGTATTGCGATTTACTTTGTAACTATTCTAGCATGTTGTCGGTCAAAACAAAACTCCTTAAATCGATCCAACCTCTCAAACGTGTTCCGGTATCCAAGCTTCTCGGAATTACGATCTAAAGTATCATGGAGGTACGAAATATGTACCAGTCAAAAATAAAAAACCAGGAATATTGCGGTTCATTTGGTAACTATCTTGGCATGTTGTCGGTTGAAACAAACTCATAAAAACGGTCCAACCACGCGAACAAGTTGCATGTAACCGAGCTTTTCGGAAATGCGATCTTAACCACCGGAGAGGTACATAATCCGCACCGATCAAACATTAAAACTGAGGGTAATACGAATCATTTGATAACTACCCAAGCATGTCATCGATCGATGCGAACCTCTTAGAAGCGACCCAACCTCACAAACGAGTTGCGGGTTTCCAACTTTTCATAATTACGTTCTAAAGCATCGAAGAGGTACAAAATTTGTACCATGAAAAATTTAAACCAGCATTATTACGATTTATTTGGTAACTATCGTAGCATATTCTTCTCGTAACGAAACTCTTTGAAATGATCCATCCTCTCAAACGAGTTGCCGGTAGCCAAACTTCTCAAAATTGCGATAGAAACCATTGGAGTGGTACATAATCCGTACCTGTCAAAAATTTAAACCGGGAGCATTTCGATTCATTTGGTAACTATCCAAGCATGTTGTCGGTCGAAACGAACTCATAAAAGCAATCCAATATCCCAAATGAGTAGCCGGTATCCCTACTTCCCAGAATTGCGATCTAAAGCATCGGAGAGGTTTGAAATCCGATCCAGTCATAAATAGAAGCCGGGAGTATTACGATCTATTTGGTAACTATCCTAGCATGCTGTCGGTCGAATTGAAACTCTTTAAATCAATCTAACCTCCCAAACTTGTTGCCGGTATCCAAGCTTCCCAGAATGGCGATCTAAAGCATCATTGAGGTACGAAATATGTACTAGTCAAAAATACAAACCGGGAGTATTGCGATTAATTTGGTAACCATTTTGGATTGTTGTCCTTTGCAATAAATCTCTTAAAAACGATCCAACCTCCCGAACAAGTTGCATGTAGCCAAGCTTTTCTTAATTGCGATATAAACCATCGGAGAGGTACATAATCCGTACCGGTTAAAATTTTAAGTTGGGAGTATTGCGAATCATTTGATAACTATCCTTGCAAGTTGTCGATCGATGTGAAACTCTTAGAAACGATCCAAACTCACAAACGAGTTGCCGGTATCCAAGCTTCTCAGAATTGCGATTTAAAGCATCATAGAAGTACGAAATATGTACCAGTCAAAAATTAAAACCGGCTGTATTGCGATTCATTTGGTAACTATCCTAGCATGTTGTCGGGTGAAATAGAGCTCTTAAAAAAGGTCCAACAACTTAAACGAGTGGCATGTTGACATGCTTTTTCGATTTGAAATCTAAACCATTGTCGGAGTGGTATATAATCCGTGCCGGTCAAAAATTCAAACTGGGAGTATTGTGATTCTTTTGATAACTACCCAAGAATGTTGTCGATTGAAAAAAACTCTTAGAAGCGATCCAACCTCACAAACGAGTAGCTGGTATCCAACTTTTCATAATTGCGTTCTAAAGCATCGGAAAGGTACGAAATCCGTACCAGTGAAAAATTAAAACCAGCATTATTGCGGTTCATTTGGTAACTATCCTAGCAAGTTGTCGGTCCAAACGAAACTCTTTAAAATTTTGATGAAAACCATCGGAGTGGTACATAATCCGTACCGGTAAAAAATTTAAACCGGGAGTATTGCTATTCATTTTATAACTATCCGAGCATGTTGTCGGCCGAAACAAACTCTTAAAATCGATCCAACTTCTCAAGCGAGTAGTCGGTATCCAAACTTCTCAGAATTGCGATCTAAAGCATCGGAGAGGTTTAAAATCCGAACCAGTCATAAATAGAAACCGGAAGTATTGCGATTCATTTGGTAACTATCTTGGCATGTTGTCGGTTGAAACAAAACTTTTAAAAACGATCCAACCTCCCGAACATGTTGCATGTAGCTAAATTTTCATAATTGCGATCTAAACCATCGGAGAAGTACATAACCCGTACCGGTCAAAAATTCAAACTGAGGGTATTGCGATTCATTTAATAACTATCCTTGTATGTTATCGATCGAAACAAAACTCTTATAAGCGATCCAACCTCACAAACGAGTTGCCGGTATCCAACCTTTCATAATTACGATCTAAATCATCGAAGAAGTGCGAAATCCGTACCATTGAAAAATTAAAACCTGCAGTATTGCAATTAATTTGGTAACAATCATAGCATGTTGTCAGTCTTAACGAAACTCTTTGAAATTATCCATCCTCTCAAACGAGTTGCCGGTAGCCAAACTTCTCAAAATTATGAACGAAACCATCGGAGTGGTACATATTCCGTACCGTTAAAAAATTCAAACCGAGAGCATTGCGATTCATTTGGTAACTATCCATGCAAGTTGTCGGTCGAAACGAACTCATATAATCAATCCAACTTCTCTAACGACTAGCCGGTATCCATATTTCTCAAAATTGCGATCTAAAGCATCGGATAGGTTGGAAATATAAACCAGCCATAAATAGAAGCCGGGAGTATTGTGACTTATTTGGTAACTATCCTAGCATGTTGTCGGTCGAAACCAAACTCTTTAAATCGATCCAACCTCTCAAACGTGTTGCCGGTATCCAAGCTTCACGGAATTGCGATTTATTTGGTAACTATACTAGCATGTTGTCGGTTGAAACAGAACTCTTAAAAACGATCCAACCTCTCAAACGAGTTGCATGTTGACATGTTTTTCTTAATTGAGATCTAAACCATTGGAGAGGTAAATAATCCGTACCGGTCAAAATTTCAAACTGGGAGTATTGCGATTTAATCGATAACTATCCTAGCATGTTGTCGATCGAAGCGAAACTCTTAGAAGCGTTCCAAACTCACAATTGAGTTGCCGTTATCCAACCATTATATAATTGCCTTCTAAAGCATCGGAGAGGTTCGAAATCCGTATCAGTCAAAAATTAAAATCGGCAGTATGGCGATTCATTTGGTAACTATCCTCGTAAGTTGCCGGACAAAACAAAACTCTTAGAAATGATACATCCCATCAAACGAGTTGCCGGTAGCCAAATTTCTCAAAATTTTGATAGAAAACATCGGAGAGGCACATAATCCCTACCGGTAAAAAAATTCATATCGGGAGCATTGCAATTCATTTGGTAACTATTCAAGATGGTTGCCGGTCGAAACGAACTCATTAAAACAATCCAACTTCCCAAACGGGTAGCCGGCATCCATACTTCTCAGAATCGCGATCTAAAGCATCGGAGAGGTTCGAAATATGTACCCGTCATAAATTTAAACCGGGAGTATTGCGATTCATTTAGTAACTATCCTAGCATGTTGTCAGTTGAAATAGAACACTTTAAAAAGGTCCAACCACTAAAACGAGTTGCATGTTGACAAGCTTTTTGGAATTGAGATCTAAACCATCGGAGAGGTACATAATCCGTACCGGTAAAAAACTCAAATAGGGAGTATTGCGATTCATTTCATGGCTATCGTAGCATGTTGTCGATCGAAGAGAAACTCTTTGAAGTGATCCAAACTCACAAACGAGTAGCTTGGTATCAAATTTTTCATAATAGCGTTATAAAGCATCGGAGAGGTACGAAATGCGTACCAGTGAAAAATTAAAACCGGCAGTATTGCGATTTATTTAATAACTACCCTAGTATGTTGTCGGCCGCAACGAAACTATTTGAAATTATACATCCTCTCAAACGAGTTGCCGGTAGCCAAATTTCTCATAATTGAGATAGAAACCATCGGAGTGGTACAAAATCCGTACCGGTCAAAAATTCAAACCGGGAGCATTGCGATTCATTTCGTAACTATAAGAGCATGTTGTCCGCCGAAACGAAACTCATAAAAAAGATCCAGCCTCTCAAGCGAGTTGCATATAGGTATGTTTTTTAAAATTGAGATCTAAAGCATCGGAGAGGTTTGAAATCCGAACCAGTCATAAATAGAAGCATGGAGTATTGCGATTTATTTGGTAACTGTTATAACATGTTATCGGTTGAAGCAGAACTCTTAAAAAACTCTTAGAAGCGATCCAACCACACAAACGAGTAGGTGGTAACTATCGTCCAACCACACAACTTTTCATAATTGCGTTCTAATGCATCGGAGAGGTACGAAATCCGTACCAGTAAAAAAATTAAAACTGGAAGTATTGCGATTCATTTGGTATCTATCGTAGCATGTTGTCAGTCGCAACGAAACTCTTTGAAATGATCCATCCTCTCAAACGAGTTATCGGTAGCCAAACTTCTCAAAATTGCGATAGAAACTATTGGAGTGGTACATAATCCGTACCAGTCAAAAATTCAAACCGGATGCATTACGATTCATTTTGTAACTATCCATGCATGTTGTCGGTCGAAACGAACTCATAAAAATAATCCAATTTCTCTAACGAGTAGCCGGTATCCATATCACTCAAAATCCCGATCATTTCAAAGAGTTTCGTTAGGACCGACAACATACTAGGATAGTTACCAAATAAATCGCAATACTGCCAGTTTTACTTTTTCACTGGTACGGATATCGTACCTCTTCGATGCTTTAAAACGCAATTATGAAAGGTTAGATACCGGCAACTCGTTTGTGAGGTTGGATCACTTCTAAGAGTTTTGCATCTATCGATAACATGCAAGGACAGTTTTGAAATGAATCGGAATACCCTCAGTTTGAATTTTTGATAGGTACGGATTATGTACCCCTCCGATGGTTTAGTTCACAATTCAAAACGCATGTCTACATGCAACTCGTTTGAGAGGTTGGATCATTTTTTAGTGTTCTATTTCAGCCGAAAACATGCTAGGATAATTACCAAATGAATCGCAATACTCCCTGTTTGAATTTTTGACTGGTACATATTTCGTACCTCTATTATGCTTTAGATCACAATTCTAAGAAGCCTGGATACCGGAAACACGTTTGAGAAGTTGGATCGATTTTAAAAGTTTTGTTTCGACCTACAACATGCTAGGATAGCTACCAAATAAATCGCAATACTCCCAGCTTCTATTTATGACTGGTTCGGATTTTGAACCTCTTCGATGCTTTAGATCGCGATTCTCAGAAATATAGATACCGGCTACTCGTTAGAGAAGTTAGATTGCTTTTATGAGTTCGTTTCGACCGACAACATGCTTGGATAGTTATCAAATGGATCGCAATGCTCCAGGTTTGAATTTTTTACAGGTACAGATTATGTACCACTTCGATGGTTTCTATCGCAATTCTGAGAAATTTGGCTACGGGCAACTCGTTTGAAAGGATGGATCATTTTAAAGAGTTTTGTTAGGACCGACAACATACTAGGATAGTTACCAAATGAATCGCAATACTCTCGGTTTTACTTTTTCACTGGTACAGATTTCGTACCTCTTCGATGCCTTAGAACGCAATTATGAAAGGTTGGATACCGGCAACTCGTTTGTGAGGTTCGATCGCTTCTGAGAGTTTTCTTCGAACGACAACATGCAGGAATAGTTATCAAATGAATCACAATACTCCCAGTTTGAATTTTTGACCGGTGCGAATTATGTACCTCCCCGATGGTTTAGATTTCAATTCAAAAAAGCATGTCTACATGAAACTCGTTTGAGTGGTTGGATCGTTTTTAAGAGTTCTGTTTCAACCGACAACATGCTACGATAGTTACAAAATTAATCGCAATACTCCCGGCTTGAATTTTTGACTGGTACATATTTCGTACCTCTATAATGCTTTAGATCGCAATTCTTAGAAACTATGATACCGAAAACTCTTTTGAGAGGTTGGATCGATTTTAAGAGATTCTTTTCGACCGACAATATGCTAGGATTGTTACCAAATAAATTGCAATAATACCGGCATCTATTTATGACAGGTTCGGATTTCGGACCTCTCCGATGCTTTAGATCGCGACTCTGAAAAATATGTATACCGGCTTCCCGTAAGAGAAGTTGGATTGTTTTTATGAGTTTGTTTCGACCGACAACATGTTGGATAGTTGCCAAATGAATCGCAATACTCCCGGTTTGAATTTTTGACCGGTACGGATTATGTACCTCTTCGATGGTTCCTATTGCAATTCTGAGAAATTTGGCTACTGACAACTCGTTTGAGAGGATGTATCATTTCAAAGAGTTTTGTTAGGTCCGACAGCATACTAGGATAGTTACCAAATGAATTGCAATACTGCCAGTTTTACTTTTTCACTGGTACGGATATCGTACCTCTTTGATGCCCTAGAACTCAATTATGAAAGGTTGGATACCGGCAATTCATTTGTGAGGTTTGATCGCATCTAAGAGTTTCGCTTCAATCTATAACATGCATGGATAGTTTTGAAATGAATCGCATACCCTACGTTTGAATTTTTGACAGGTACGGATTATGTACCTCTCCGATGGTTTAGATCTCAATTCAAAAATGAATGTCTACATGCAACTCGTTTGAGAGGTTGGATCGTTTTTAAGAGTTCTGTTTCAACCCGACAATATGCAAGGATAGTTACCAAATGAATCGCAATACTCCCGGTTTGAATTTTTGACTGTTACATATTTCGGACCTCTATAATGCTTTAGATCGCAATTCTTAGAAACTTGGATACCGGAAACTCTTTTGAGAGGTTGGATCGATTTTAAGAGATTCGTTTCGACCGACAATATGCTAGGATTGTTAACAAATAAATTGCAATAATCCCGGCTTCTATTTAAGACTTGTTCGGATTTCGAACCTCTCCGATGCTTTAGATCGCGTTTTTGAGAAATATGGATACCGGCTACTCGTAAGACAAGTTGAATTACCTTTATAAGTTTGTTTCGACCGACAACATGTTGGATAGTTCCCAAATGAATTGGGATACTCCAGGTTTGAATTTTTGACAGGTACGGATTATGTACCTCTTCGATGGTTTAGATCTCAATTCAAAAAATCATGTCTACATGCAACTCTTTTGAGTGGCTGGATCATTTTTAAGAGTTCGGTTTCAACCGACAACATGCTAGGATAATTACCAAATAAATTGCAATACTCCCGGCTTGAATTTTTGAATGGTACATATTTCGTACCTCTATAATGTTTTAGATCACAATTCTGAGAAGTTTGGATACTGGAAACTCGTTTGAGAGGTTGGATCGATTTTAAGGGTTTCGTTTCAGCCGACAACATGCTAGGATAGTTACCAAATAAATCGCAATGCTCCCGGCTTCTATTTATGAATGGTTCAGATTTCGAACCTCTCCGATGCTTTAGATTGCGATTATGAGAAATATGGATACCGGCAACTCGTTAGAGAAGTTGGATTGTTTTTATGAGTTCGTTTCGACCGGCAACAGGTTGGATTATTACCAAATTAATCGCAATGCTCCCGGCTTGAATTTTTGACCGATACGGATTATGTACCACTCCGATGGTTTCTATTGTAATTCTGAATAATTTGGCTACTGGCAACTCGTTTGAAAGGATGGATCATTTCAAAGAGTTTCGTTATAACATACAACATCCTAGGATAGTTACGAAATGAATCGCAATACAGCCGGTTTAAATTATTTACTGGTTCCGATTTCTTACCTCCCTGATGCTTTAGAACGCATATATAAAAAGTTGAATACCAGCTACTCGTTTGTGAGGTTGGATCGCTTCAAAGAGATTTCTTCGATCGGCAACATGCAGGGATAGTTATCAAATGAATCGCAATACTCCCATTTTGAATTGCTGACCGGTACGGATTATGTACCTCTCCGATGGTTTAGATCTCAATTCAAAAATGTATCTCTACATGCAACTCGTTTGAGTGGTTGGATCATTTTTAAGAGTTCTGTTTCAACCGACAACATGCTAGGATAGTTATCAAATGAATCGCAATACTCCCAGTTTGAATTTTGGACTGGTACATATTTCGTACCTCTATAATGCTTTAGATCGCAATTCTGAGAAGCTTGGATACCGAAAAATCGTTTGAGTGGTTGGATCGATTTTAAGAGTTTCGTTTTGACCGACAACATGCTTGGATAATTACCAAATAAATCGCAATACTTCCGACTTCAATTTATGACTGGTTCGGATTTCGAACCTCTCCGATGCTTTAGATCGCGATTCTGAGAAATATGGATACCGGCAACTCGTTATAGATGTTGGATTGCTTTGATAAATTTGTTTCGACCGACAACATTCTTGTATAGTTACCAAATGAATCGCAATGCACGGTTTGAATTTTTGACCGGTACGGATTATGTACCAATCCGAAGGTTTAAATCTCAATTCAAAAAATCATGACTACATGGAACTCGTTTGACTGGTTAGATCGCTTTTAAGAGTTCTGTTTCAGCCGACAACATGCTAGGATAGATACCAACTGAATCGTAATACTCCCGGTTTGAATTATTGAATGGTACATATTTTGTACCAGTATAATGCTTTAAATCGCAATTCAGAGAAGCCTGGATACCAGAAACTCGTTTGAGAGGTTGGATCGATTTTAAGGGTTTCGTTTCGACCGACAACATGCTTGGATAGTTACCAAATAAATTGCAATACTCCCGACATCTATTTATGACTGGTTCGGATTTTGAACCTCTCTGATGTTTTAGATCGCGATTCTGAGAAATATGGATACCGGCTACTCGTAAGAGAAGTTAGATTGCTTTTATGAGTTTGTTTCGTCCGACAACATGTTGGATAGTTACCAAATTAAACGCAATACTCCCGGTTTGATACCCGCCTCTCCGATGATTTAGATCTCAATTAAAAAAATCATGTCTACAAGCAACTCGTTTGAGTGGTTGGATCATTTTTAGGAGTTCTGTTTCAATGGACAACATGCTAGGATAGTTACCAAATGAATCGCATTTCTCCCGGTTCGAATTTTTTAATGGTGCATATTTCCTACCTCTATAATGCTTTAGATCGCGATTCTGAGAAGCTTGGATACCAAAAACTCGTTTGAGAGGTTGGATCGATTTTATGTGCTCGTTTCAACCGAGAACATGCTAGGCTAGTTACCAAATAAATTACAATACTCCTTGCTTCTATTTATGACTTGTTCGGATTTCGATTCTCTCCGATGCTTTAGATCGCGATTCTGAGAAATATGGATACCGGCTACTCGTTAGGGAAGTTGGATTGTTTTTTCTAGTTCGTTTCAACCGACAACATGTTTGGATAGTTACCAAATGAATCGCAATGCTCCCGGTTTGAATTTTTGACCGTTACGGATTATGAACCACTCCGATGGTTTCTATCACAATTTTGAGAAATTTGGCTACTGGCCACTCATTTGAAAGGATGTATCATTTCAAAGAGTTTCTTTCGGTCTGATAACATACTAGGATAGTTACCAAATGAATCGCAATACTGCCGGCTTTACTTTTTTACTGGTACGGATTTCGTACCTCTTCGATGCGTTTGAATACTATTATGAAAGGTTGGATACCGGAATCTCGTTTGTGAGGTTGGATCGCTTCTAAGGGTTTCTCTTCTATCGATAACATGCAAGGATAGTTTTCAAATGAATCGTAATACCCTCAGTTTTAATTTTTGACAGGTACAAATTATGTAGCTCTCCGATGGTTTAGATCTCAATTCAAAAAGCATGTCTGCATGCAACTCCTTGGTGAGGTTGGATCATTTTTAAAAGTTCTGTTTCAACCGACATCATTTTTGGATATTTACCAAATTTATCGCAATACTCCCGATTTGAATTTTTGACTGGTACATATTTCGTACCTCTATAATGCTTTAGGTCACAATTTTGAGAGGCTTGGATACCAGAAACTCGTTTGAGAGGTTGGATCGAATTTAAGAGTTTCTTTTCGACCGACAACATGCAAGTATAATTACAAAATAAATCGCAATATTCCCGGCTTCTATTTAAGACTAGTTCGGATTTTGAACCTCTTCGATGCTTTAGATTGCAATTCTGAGAAATATGGATACCGGCTACTCGTTAGAGAAGTTGGATTGCTTTTATGAGTTCGTTTCGACCGACAACAATCTTGGTTAGTTACCAAGAGAATCGCAATGCTCACGGTTTAAATTTTTGACCGGTACGGATTATGTACCAATCCGATGGTTTTTATCGCATTTCTGAGAAATTTTGCTATTGGCAACTCGTTTGAAAGGATGGATCATTTCATAGAGTTTCGTTAGGACCGATAACATACTAGGATAGTTAACAAATGAATCGCAATACTGTCATTTTTACTTTTTCACTAGTACGGATTTCGTAGCTCTTCGATGCCTTAGAACGCATTTAAGAAAGGTTGGATACTGGTAACTCGTCTGTGAGGTTGGATCGCTTTTAAGATTTTTGCTTCGATCGATAACATGTAATGATAGTTTTCAAATGAATCGTATACCCTACGTTTGAATTTTTGACAGGTACGGATTATGTACCACTCCGATGGTTTAGATCTCAATTCAAAAACGCATGTTTTCATGCAACTCGTTTGTAAGGCTGGATCATTTTTAACAGTTCTGTTTCAACCGACAACATGCTAGGATAGTTGCCAAATGAATCGCAATACTCTCGGTTTAAATTTTTGACTAGTACATATTTCATACCTTTATAATGCTTTAGATCGCAATTCTGAGAAGCTTGGATACCGGAAACTCGTTGGAGAGGTTTGATCGATTTTAAAGGTTTCGTTTCGACCAACAACATGCTAGGATAGTTACCAAATAAATCGCAATACTCCCAGCTTCTATTTCTGACTGGTTCGGATTTCGAACCTTTCCAATGCTTTAGATCGCGATTCTGAGAAATATGGATATCGGTTACTCGTTAGAGAAGTTGGATTGTTTTTATGAGTTCGTTTCGACCTACAACATGCTTGAAAAGTTGCCAAATGAATCACAATGCCCCCGGTTTGAATTTTTGACCGGTGCGGATTATGTACCACGCCGATGGTTTCTATCACAATTTTGAGAAATTTGGCTACTGGCAACTCGTTTGAGAGGATGTATCATTTCTAAGAGTTTCGTTACGAGCGAAACTTGCTAGGATAGTTACCAAATGAATTGAAATACGGCCGGTTTTTATTTTTTACTGGTACGGATTTCGTACCTCTTCGATGCTTTAGAACGCAATTATAAAAAGTTTGATACCAGCTACTCGTTTGTGCGGTTCGATCGCTTCTAAGAGTTTTCTTCGATCGACAACATGCAGGGATAGTTATCAAATGAATCGCAATACTCCCAATTTGAATTTTTGACCGGTACGGATTATATACACCTCTCTGATGGTTTAGATCTTAATTAAAAAAAGCATGTTTACATGCAACTCGTTTGAGTGGTTGGATCATTTTTAAAAGTTTTGTTTCAACCGACAACATGCTTTGATATTTACCAAATAAATTGCAATACTCCCGGTTTGAATTTTTGATTGGTACATATTTCGTACCTCTATAATTCATTAGATCGCAATTCTGAGAAGCTTTGGATACCGGAAACTCGTTTGAGAGGGTGGATCGATTTTAAGAGTTTCGTGTCGACCGACAACATGCTAAGATAGTTTCCAAATAAATCACAATACTCCTGGCTTCTATTTAAGAATGGTTGGGATTTCGAACCTCTTTGATACTTTAGATCGCGGTTCTAAGAAATATGGATACCGGCTACTCGTTAGAGAAGTTGGATTGTTTTTATGAGTTCGTTTCGACCGAAAACAAGTTGGATAGTTTCCAAATGAATTGCAATGCTCCCAATTTGATTTTTTTACCGGTACGGATTATGTACCACTCCGATGGTTTCTATTGCAATTCAGAGTAATTTTGCTACTGGCAACTCGTTTGAGAGGATGTATCATTTCTAATAGTTTTGTTACCACCAACATCTTGCTAGGATAGTTAACAAATGAATCACAATACAGCCAGCTTTAAGTTTTTACTGGAACGGATTTCGTACCTCTCCGATACTTTTGAACGCAATTAAAAAATTTTGGATACCAGATACTCGTTTGCGAGGTTGGATCGCTTCTAAGAGTTTTTTTCGATTGACAACATGCAGGGATAGTTATCAAATGAATCGCAATACTTCAAGTTTGAATTTTTGACCGGTACGGATTATGTACCTCTGTGATGGTTTAGATCACAATTCAGAAAAATATGTCTACATGCAACTCGTTTGAGTGGTTGGATCGTTTTTAAGAGTTTTCTTTCAGCCGACAACATGCTAAAATATTTACAAAATTTATCACAATACTCCCGGTTTGAATTTTTGACTGGTACATATTTCGTATCTCTATGATGCTTTAGATCGTAATTCTAAGAAGCTTGGATACCAGAAACTCGTTTGAGAGGTTGGATCGATTTTATGGGTTTCGATTCGACCGACAACATGCTAGGATAGTTACCAAATAAATCGCAATACTCCCGACTTCTATTTAGGACTGGTTCAGATTTCGAACCTCTCCGATGCTTTAGATCGTGATTCTGAGAAATATGGATACCGGCTACTCGTTAGAGAAGTTGGATTGTTTTTATGAGTTCGTTTCAACCTACAACATGCTTTGAAAGTTACCAAATGCATCACAATGCACCCAGTTTAAATTTTTGACCCGTACGGATAATGTACCACACCGATGGTTTCCATCGCAATTTTGAGAAATTTTGCTACTGGCAACTCGTTTGAGAAGATCTATCATTTCTAAGAGTTTTGTTACGACCGAAACTTGCTAGGATAGTTACCAAATGAATCGCAATACAGCCGGTTTTAATTTTTTACTGGTACGGATTTCGTACCTCTTAGATGCTTTAGAACGCAATTATAAAAAGTTGGACACCAGCTACTCGTTTGTGTGGTTCGATCACTTCTAAGAGCTTTCTTCGATCGACAACATGGAGGGATTGTTATCAAATGAACCGCAATACTGCCAGTTTGAATTTTTGACCGGTACGGATTATGTACCACTCTGATGGTTTGGATCTCAATTGAAGAAAGCATGTGTACATGCAACTCGTTTGAGTGGTTGGATCGTTTGGGAAGTTGGATTGTTTATATCATTCCGTTTCGACCGACAACATGCTTGGATAGTTACCAAATGAATCGCAATGCTCCCGGTTTGAATTTTTGACCGGTACGGATTATGTACCACTCTGATGGCTTCTATCGCAATTTTGGGAAATTTGGCTACAGGCAACTTGATTGTGAGGATGTTACATTTCTAAGAGTTTCGTTGCGACCGACAACTTGCTAGAATACTTACCAAATGAATCGCAATACAGCCAGTTTTAATTTTTTACTGGTACGGATTTTGTACCTCTCCGGTGCTTTAAAACGCAATTATAAAAAGTTGGATACCAGCTACTCGTTTGTGTGGTTTGATCGCTTCTGAGAGTTTTTTTCGATCAACATCATGCAGGGATAGTTATCAAATGAATCGCAATACTCCCAGTTTGAATTTTTTATCGGTACGGATTATGTACCTTTCTGATGGTTTTGATCTCAATTAAATAAAGCATGTCTACATGCAACTCGTTTGAGTGGTTGCATTGTTTTTAAGAGTTCTGGTTCAACCGACAACATGCTTGGATATTTACCAAATAAATTGCAATACTCCCAGTTTGAATTTTTGACTGGTACATATTTCGTACCTGTATAATGCTTTAGATCGCGATTCTGAGAAGCTTGGATACCGGAAACTCGTTTGTGAGGCTGGATCGATTTTATGAGTTCGTTTCGACAGACAACGTGCTTGGATAGACACCAAAGAAATTGTAATACTCCCAGCTTCTATTTATGACTGGTCCGGATTTCGTACCTCTTCGATGCTTTAGATCGCGATTCATAAAAATATGGATACCGGCTACTCGTTAGGTAAGTTGGATTGTTTTTATGAGTTCGTTTCGACCGACAACATGCTTGGATAGTTACCAAATGAATCGCAATGCTCCAGGTTTGAATTTTTGACCGGTACAGATTATGTACCACTCCGATGGTTTCTATCGCAATTCTGAGAAATTTTGTTACTGACAACTCGTTTGAAAGGATGTATCATTTCAACGAGTTTCGTTAGGACCCACAACATACTTGGATAGTTACCAAATGAATTGTAAAACTGCCGGCTTTACTTTTTTACTGGTACTGATTTCGTATCTCTTCGATGCCTTAGAACGTAATTATGAAAGGTTGGATACCGACAACTCGTTTCTGAGGTTGGATCACTTCTGAGAGTTTCGCTTCTATCGATAATAGGCATGAATAGTTTTCAACCAACAGGTACGGATTATGACAGGTGGGGATTTTGTACCTCTACGATGGTTTAGATCTCAATTCAAAATCCCATGTCTACATGCAACTCGTTTGAGAGGTTGGACAGTTTTCAAGAGTTCTGTTTCAACCAGTAACATGCTAGGATAGTTACCAAATGAATCGCAATAATCCCGGTTTGAATTTTTAAATGGTACATATTTCGTACCCCTATAATGCTTTAAAACGCAATTCTGAGAAGCTTGGATACCGGAAACTCGTTAAAGAGGTTGGATCGATTTTAAGTGTTTCGTTTCGGCCGACAACATGCTGGGATAGTTGCCAAATATATAGCAATACCACTGGCCTCTATTTATGGCTGGTTCGGATTTCAAAACTTTTCGATGCTTTAGATCGTGATTCCGAGATATATGGATACCGTCTACTCGTTAGAGAAGTTGGATTTTTTTTATGAGTTCGTTTAGACCGACAACATTCTTGGTTAGTTACCAAATGAATCGCAATGCTCCCGGCTTGAATTTTGGACCGGTACGGATTATGTACCACTCTGATGGTTTCTATCGAAATTCAAAGAAATTTTGTTACTGACAACACGTTAGAAAGGATGGATCATTTCAACGAGTTTCGATAGGCCCGACAGCATACTAGGATAGCTACCAAATGAATCGCAATACTGCCGGTTTTACTTTTTCTCTGGTACGAATTTCGTACTTCTTCGATGCTTTAGAATGCAATTATGAAAGGTTGGATACCGGTAACTCGTTTGTGAGGTCGGATCGCTTCTAAAAGTTTTGCTTCTATCGATAACATGCAAGGATAGTTTTTAAATGAATCGTAATACCCTCAGCTTGAATTTTTGATAGGTACGGATTATGTACCTCCCCGATGGTTTAGATCTCAATTCAAAAAAGCATGTCTACATACAACTCGTTTGACGGGTTGGATCATTTTTAAGAGTTTTGTTTCAACCGACAACATGCTAGGATTGTTACCAAATTAATCACAATACTCCCGGCTTCTATTTATGACTGGTTCTTATTTCGAACCTCTCCGATGCTTTAGATCGCGATTCTGAGAAATATGGATACCGGCTACTCGTTAGAGAAGTTGGATTGTTTTTATGGGTTCGTTTTGACCGACAACATGTTGGATAGTTACCAAATGAATCGCAATGCTCCCGGTTTGAATTTTGGACCGGTACGGATTATGTACCACTTCGGTAGTTTCAATCGCAATTCTGAGAAATTTGGCTACTGGCAACTCGTTTGAGATGATGTATCATTTCTAAGAGTTTCGTTACGACTGACAACATGCTAGGATAGTTACCAAATGAATCGCAATACAGCCGGTTTTAATTTTTTTTTGGTACGGATTTCGTGCCTCTCCGATGCTTTTGAACCCAATTATAAAAAGTTGGATACCAACTACTCGTTTGTGAGGTTGGATCGTTTCTAAGAGTTCTCTTCGATCGACAACATGCAGGGATAGTTATCAAATGAATCGCAATACTCCCAGTTTGAATTTTTGATCGGTACGGATTATGTATTTCTCCAGTGGTTTAGATCTCAATTCAATAAAACATACATGCAACTCGTTTGAGTGGTTGATACATTTTCGTGAGTTCTGTTTCAACCGGCCACATGCTAGGATAGTTACCAAATTAATCGCAATACTCCCGGTTTGAATTATTTACTGGTACATATTTCATACCTCTTTAATGCTTTAGATCCCAATTCTGAGAAGCTTGGATACCGGAAACTCGTTTGAGAGGTTCGTTTGATTTTAAGAGTTTTGTTTCGACCGACAAAATACTAGGATAATTACAAAATAAATCGCAATACTCCCGGCATCTATTTATGGCTGGTTCGAATTACGAACCTCTCTTATGCTTTTGATCGCGATTTAGAGAAATATTGATACCGACTTCTCGTTAGAGAAGATGGATATTTTTTATGAGTTCGTTTTGACCGACAACATGCTTGGATAGTTTCCAAATGAATCGCAATGCTCCCGGTTTGAATTTTTGACCGGTACGGATTATGTACCACTCCGATGGTTTCTAACGCAATTCTGAGAAATTTGGTTACTGGCAACTCGTTTGAAAGGATGGATCCTTTCAACGAGTTTCGTTAGGTCAGACAACATACTAGGATAGTTACCAAATGAATCGCAATACTGCCGGTTTTACTTTTTCACTGGTACGGATTTCGTACTTCTTCGACGCTTTAGAATACAATTATGAAAGGTTTGGATACCGGCAACTCGTTTGTGAGGTTGGATCGCTTCTAAAAGTTTTGCTTCTATCGATAACATGCAAGGATAGTTTTCAAATGAATCGTAATACCCTCAGTTTTAATTTTGACAGGTACGGATTATGAAGCTCTCCGATGGTTTAGTTCTCAATTCAAAAAAGCATGTCTACATGCAACTCTTTTGACAGGTTAGATCGTTTTTAAGAGTTTTGTTTCAACCGACAACATGCTAGGATAGTTACCAAATGAATCGCAATACTCCCGGTTTGAATTTTTTACGGGTACATATTTCGTACCTCTATAATGCTTTAGATGGCAATTCTGACAAGCTTGGATACCGGAAACTCGTTTGAGAGGTTGGATCGATTTTAAAAGTTTCATTTCGACCGACAATATGCAAGGATTATTACAAAATAAATCGCAATACTCCTGGCTTCTATTTATGACTGGTTCGGATTTCGAACATCTGCGATACTTTAGATCGTGATTCAGTGAAAAATGCATACTGGCTACTCGTAAGAGAAATTGGATTGTTTTTACGAGTTCGTTTCGACCAACAAAATGTTAAATAGTTATCAAATAAATCGCAATGCTCCCGCTTTGAATTTTTGACTGGTACGGATTATGTACCACTCCGATGGTTTCTATTGCAATTTTGGGAAATTTTGCTACTAGCAACTCGTTTGAGAGGATGAATCATTTCTAAGAGTTTCGTTACGACCGAAAACTTGCTAGGATAGTTACCAAATGAATCGCAATACAGTCGGTTTTAATTTTTTTACTGGTACGGATTTCGTACCTCTCCGATGCTTTAGAACGCAATTATAAAAACATGGATACCAGCTACTCGTTTGTGAGGTTGGATCGCTTCTAAGAGTTTCCCATCTATCCATAACATGCACGGATAGTTTTCAAATGAATCCTAATACCCTCAGTTGTAATTTTTGGCAGGTACCGATTATGTACCTCTCCGATGGGTTACATCTCAATTCAAAAACGCATGTCTACATGCAACTCGTTGAGAGGTGTGATCATTTTTTAGAGTTCTGTTTCAACCGACATAATGCAAGGATAGTTTCCAAATGAATCGCAATACTCCTGGCTTGAATTTTTGATTGGTACATATTTCGTAGCTTTATAATGCTTTAGACTTCAATTTTGTGAAGCTTGGATACCGGAAACTCGTTTGAGAGGGTGGATCAATTTTATGAGTTCGTTTCAACCGACAACATGCTAGGCTAGTTACAAAATAAATCGCAATACTCCTGACATCTATTTATGACTTGTTCGGATTTTGAACCTCTTCGATGCCTTAGATCGCGATTCTGAGAAATATGTATATCGACTACTCGTTAGAGAAGTTGGATTGTTTTTATGTACCACTCCGATGGTACATAATCCGTACCTTTCAAAAATTCAAACTGAAGGTATTAGGATTCATTTGAAAACTATCCTTGCTTGCTATCGATAGATGCGAAACTCTTAGAAGCGATTCAACCTCACAAACGAGTTGTCGGTATCAAACCTTTCATAATTGCGTTCTAAGGCATCGTAGAGGTACGAAATCCGTACCAGTGAAAAAGTAAAACCGGCAGTATTGCGATTCATTTGGTAACTATCCTAGCAAGTTATCGGTCATAACGAAACTCTTAGAAATGATACACTTCTCAAGCGAGTTGCTAGTAGCCAAATTTCTCAAAATTGCAATAGAAACCATCAGAGTAGTACATAAACCGTACCGGTCAAAAATTCAAACCGGGAGCATTGCGATTCATTTGGTAACTATCCAACATGTTGTCGGTCGAAACAGACTCATAAAAACAATCCAACTTTTCTAACGAGTAGCCGGTATCCATATTTCTTAGAATCGTGATCAAAAGCATCGGAAAGGTTTGAAATCCAAACCAGTCATAAATAGAAGCCGGGAGTATTGCAATTTATTTGGTAATTATCCCAGCATGTTGTTCGAAACGAAACTCCTGAAATTGATCGAGCCTCTCAAACGAGTTTCCGGCATCCAAGCTTCTCGGAATTGCGATCTAAAGCATTATAGAGGTACGAAATATGTACCCGTCAAAAATTCAAACTGAGAGTATTGCGATTCATTTGGTAACTATCCTAGCATGTTGTCGGTTGAAACAAAACTCTAAAAAATGATCACACCTCTCAAACGAGTTGCATGTAGACATGCGTTTTAAAATTGAGATCTAACCTATCGGAGAGGTACATAATCCGTACCTATCAAAAATTACAACTGAGGGAATTAGGATTCATTTGAAAACTATCCTTGCATGTTATCGATAGATGCGAAACTCTTAGAAGCGATCCAACCTCAAAAACGAGTTGCCGGTATCCAACCTTTCATAATTGCGTTCTAAGGCATCGAAGAGGTACGAAATTCGTACCAGTGAAAAAGTAAAACTGGCAGTATTGCGATTCATTTGGTAACTATCCTAGCAAGTTGTCGGTCGTAACGAAACTCCTAAAAATGATACATCTTCTCAAACGAGTTGCCAGTAGCAAAATTTCTCAGAATTGTAATAGAAACCATCGGAGTGGTACATAATCCGTACCGGTCAAAAATTCATACAGGGAGCATTGCGGTTCATTTGGTAACTATCCAACATGTTGTTGGTCAAAACGAACTAATAAAAGCAATCCAACTTTTCTAACTTGTAGCCGGTATTCATATTTCTCAGAATCGCGATCTAAAGCATCGGAGAGGTTCGAAATCGGAACCAGTCATAAATAGAAGCCAGGAGTATTGCGATTTATTTGGTAACTATCCTAGCATGTTGTCAGTCAAAACGAAACTCTAAAAATTGATCCAACCTCTCGAAAGAGTTTCCGGTATCCAGGCTTCTCTGAATTGCGATCTAAAGCATTATAGAGGTACGAAATATGTACCAGTCAAAAAATCTAACCGGGAGTATTGCGATACATTTGGAAACTATCCTAGCATGTTGTCGGTTGAAATAGAACTCTCTAAAACGATCCAACCATACAAACGGATTATGTACCACTCTGATGGTTTCTATCGAAATTCGAAAAGTTTTGCTACCGGCAACTTGTTTGAGAGGATGGATCATTTCAAAGTATTTCGTTACAACCGACAACATGCTAGGATAGTTACCAAATGAGTCGCAATACTGCCAGTTTTAATTTTTGACTTGTACTGATTACGAACCTCTCCGATGCTTTAGAACGCAATTCGGAAAGATTGGATACCGGCAACTCGTTTGTGAGTTTGGATCGCTTCTAAGAGTTTCGCTTCGATCGACAACATGCTAGGATAGTTATAAAATGATTCGCAATACTCCCAGTTTGAATTTTTGACCGGTACGGATTATGTTCCTCCCCGATGGCTTAGATCGCAATTCAGAAAAGCTTTACATGCAACTTGCTCGAGAGGTTGGATCATTTTTAAGAGTTTTGTTTCAGCCGAGAACATGCCAAGATAGTTACCAAATGAATCGCAATACTCCCGGTTTGAATTTTTGATCAATACGGATTATGTACCACTCCGATGATTTCTATCGAAATTCAAAGAAGTTTGGCTACCGGCAACTCGTTTGAGAGGATGTATCATTTTTAAGAGTTTTTGCACAACCGACAATATGCGAAGATAGTTACTAAATGAATCGCAATACTGCCGGTTTTAATTTTTGACTGGTACGGATTTCGTACCTCTCCGATGCTTTAGAACGCAATTATGAAAGGTTTGAAACTGGCAACTCGTTTTCGAGTTTGGATCGCTTCTAAGAGTTTCGCATCGATCGAAAACATGTCAGGATAGATATGAATCGCAATACTCCCGGTTTGAATTTTTGACCGGTACGGATTATATTCCTGGAGATGGTTTAGATCGCAATTCAGGATAGCCTGGCTACATGCAAATTGTTCGAGAGGTTGGATCGTTTTTTAGGATTTTGTTTCAAACGACAACATACCAAGATAGTTACCAAAAGAATCGTAATACTCCCATTTTGTATTTTTGACTGGTACATATTTCGTCCCACAATGATGCTTTAGATCTCAATTCCGAGAAGCTATGATACCGGCAACACGTTTGTGAGGTTGGATCAATTTAAAGAGTTTCGTTTTGACCGACAACATGCTTGGATAATTACCGAATGAATTACAATACTCCCGGCTTGAATTTTTGACCGGTACGGATTATGTACCACTTCGATGATTTTTATCAAAATTCTGAGAAGTTTGGCTCCTGGCTACACGTATGAGAGGATGTATCATTCCTAAGAGTTTCATTACGACTGGCAGCATGCGAGGATAGTTACCAAATGAATCGCATTACTGCCAGTTTTAATTTTTGACTGGTACGGATTTCGAACCTCTTCGATGCTTTAATACGCAATTATGAAAGATTGGATGCCGGCAACTCGTTTGGGAGTTTGGATCGCTTCTAAGAGTTTTGCTTCGATCAACAACATGCTTGGATAGTTATAAAATGAATCGCAATACTCCTAGTTTGAATTTTTGACCGGTACGGATTATGTTCCTCTCCAATGGTTTAGATCGCAATTCCGAAAAGCTTTACATGCAACTTGTTCGAGAGGTTGGATCATTTTTAACAGTTTTTTTTCAACCGACAATATGCCAAGATAGTTACCAAATTAATCGCAATAATCCCGGTTTGAATTTTTGATCAGTGCGGATTATGTACCAATCCGATGATTTCTATCGCAATTCTGAGAAGTTTGGCTACCGGCAAGTCGTTTGAGAGTATGGATAATTTCTAAGACTTTCGTTACAACCGACAACAGCTAGGATAGTTACCAAATGAATTGAAATACTGCCGGTTTTAATCTTTCACTGGTACGGATTTCGTACCTCTCCGATGCTTTAGAAAGCAATTATGAAAAGTTGGATACCAGCTACTCGTTTGTGAGGTTGGATCGCTTCTGAGCTTTCTACGATCGACAACATGCTGGGATAGTTATCAAATGAATCGCAATACTCAGTATTTGAATTTTGACCGGTGCGGATTATGTACCTCTCCGATGGTTTAGATCTCAATTAAAAAAAGTATGTCTACATGCAACTTGTTTGAGAGGTTGGATCCTTTTTAAGAGTTCTGTTTCAACCGGCAATATGTGAGGATAGTTACCAAATGAATCGTAATACTCACGGTTTGAATTTTTGATTGGTATATATTTCGTACCTCAATGATGCTTTAGATCGCAATTCTAAGAAGCTTTGATACCGGCAACTCGTTTGAAAGGTCCGATTTATTTTAAGAGTTTCGTTTCGACCGAGAACATGCTAAGATAGTTACCAAATAAATCCCAATACTCCCGGCTTCGATTTATGACTAGTTCATATTTTGAACCTCTCCGGTGCTTTAGATCGCATTTCTGAGATTTATGGATACCGGCTACTCATTTAAGAAGTTGGATTGTTTTTATGAGTTCGTATCGACCGACAACATGCTTGGATAGTTACCAAATGAATCGCAATACTCCCGGTTTAAATTTTTGACCGGTTCGGATTATGTACCACTCCGATGGTTTCTATCGAAATTTTGAGAAGTTTTGCTACCGGCAACTTGTTTGAGAGGATGTATCATTTCTAAGAGTTTCGTTACTATCGGCGACATGCAAGGATAGTTACTAAATGAATCGCAATACTGCCAGTTTTAATTTTTGACTGGTACGGATTTCGTACCTTTCCGATGCTTTAGAACGCAATTATGAAAGGTTGGATACCGGAAACTCGTTTGTGAGTTTGGATCGCTTCTAAGATTATCGCATCGATCGACATCATGCAAGGATAGTTATCAAATAAATCGGAATACTCCCAGTTTGAATTTTAGACCGGTACGGATTATGTACCTCTCCGACGGTTTAGATCACAATTCAGAAAAGCTTGGCTACATGCAACTTGTTCGAGAGTTTGGGTCGTTTTTAAGAGTTTTGCTTCAACCGACAATATGCCAAAATAGTTACCAAATGAATCGGAATACTGCCATTTTGTATTTTTGAATGGCAGATATTTTTTACCTCAATGATGCTTTAGATCGCAATTCTGAGAAGCCTGGATACCGGCAACACGTTAGAGAGGTTGGGTCGATTTAAAGAATTTCGTTTCGACCGACAACATTCTAGGATAGTTACCAAATAAATCGCAATACCCTCGGTTTTTATTTATGACTGGTTCAGATTTCAAACTTCTCTGATGCTTTAGATCTCAATTTTGAGATGTTTGGATTCCGGCTACTCGTTTGAGAAGTTAGATCATTCGACCGACAGCATGCATGTATAGTTACCAAATGAACCGCAATTATCCCGGTTTGAATTTTTGACCGGTACGGATTATGTACCACTCTGATGGTTTCTATCACAATTTTGTGAAATTTGGCTACCGGCAACTCGTTTGAGAGGATGTACCATTTTTACAAGTTTTGTTACGACCGATAACTTGCTAGGATAGTTACCAAATGAATCGCAATACTTCCGGTTTTAATTTTTCACTGGTACGGATTTCGTACCTCTCCGATACTTTAGAACGTAATTATGAAAAGTTGGACACCAGCTACTCGTTTGTGAGGTTGGATCGCTTCTAAGAGTTTTCTTCGATCGACAACATGCTAAGATAGTTATCAAATGAATCGCAATACTCCAAGTTTAAATTTTTGACCGGTACGGATTATGTACCTCTCCGATGGTTTAGATCTCAATTAGAAAAAGCATGTTTACATGCAACTCGTTTGAGAGGTTGGATCATTTTTAAGAGATCTGTTTCGACCGACAACATGCTAGGATAGTTACCAAATGAATTGTAATACTGCCAGTTTTAATTTTTGACAGGTACGTATTTTGTACCTCCCGGATGCTTTAGAATGCAATTATGAAAAGTTTGATACCGGCAACCCGTTTGTGAGGTTGGATGGCTTCTAAGAGTTTTCTTCGATCAAAAACATGCTGGGATAGCTATGAAATTAATCGCAATACTCCCGGTTTGAATTTTTGACCGGTACGAATTATGTACCTCTCCGATGGTTTTGATCGCAATTCAGAAAAGCTAGGCTACATGCAACTTGTTCGTGAGGTTGGATCGTTTTTAAGAGTTTTGTTTCAACTGACAACACGCCAAGATAGTTACCAAAAGAATCGTAAAAATCCCGGTTTGTATTTATGACTGGTACATATTTCGTACCTCAATGATGGTTTAGATCGTAATTTTGAGAAGCTTGGATACCGGCAACAAGTTAGAGAGGTTGGATCGATTTAAAGAGTTTTGTTTCGGCCGACAACATTCTCGGATAGTTACCAAATAAATCGTAATACTCTCGGTTTGTATTTATGATTGGTTCGGATTTCAAACCTCACCGATGCTTTAAATCTCAATTATGAGAAGTATGGATTCCGGCTACTCGTTTGAGAAGTTGGATCGTTTCGACCAACGACATGCTTGGATAGTTACCAAATGAATCGCAATACTCCCGGTTTGAATTTTTGACCGGTACAGATTGGGTACCACTCTGATGGTTTCTATTGCAATTATGAAAAATTTGGCTCCCGCATAATTGCGTATTTCAAAGCATGAGAGTACGAAATCGTCCAATTGAAAAATTAAAACCGGCAGTATTGCGACTTCATTTGAAACTATTCTAGCAATTGTCGGTCGTAACGAAACACTTAAAATTATACATCCTCTCAAAGAGTTGC
>JACGCM010002250.1:0-24867 GCA_014058105.1 Kingdonia uniflora | reverse complement strand
ATCGCATAATTAAAATTGTTCGGTCCTATTGACCACTTTTACATTTCTCTTTCAAAACATCATAATGTTTACACAAATCTATTTAAACTACAGCAGGAGTCACGACGTCATCAACCTTTGGTAGCCCCTCTGGAGAAAACACTTCCAATAATTCCTCTGGGCCCAACCCATCAGCTTCCATCATCACCAAATCATCGACGACTTCTGTCCCACTAGGAACTTCGGGAGTCTCTAGAGCATCATCGTATGGATCTCAATCCTCAAAGGCAACCCTACCAGACTTGGCCAACCCCTTGTAATGATCTTTCCTCACCTCCAACATATCATACTGCCCTACATAATGGGCCCTCACCTTCTTACAAGTATCCAAATTCTCTGCTATCAACTGAGCTCTAGCCTCGTCTAAAATCTTGCCATACTCCAGCTCCATCGCCTTTCGCACATCGGCAATCTGATCCCTTACATCCTTCTCAAAATTTGTTCTAAGCAACGCCAAAGCCTCATCTTTTTCCTTCTCTTACGTTTTCTTCGCTTCACGAAGAGCAACGTCCTACGCCTTTCGAGCTTCCAGCTTGTAGGTATTCAGGGTTGCATTCAACTCCATCTTATCTTTGATCAGAGCTTCTATCTCTCTCGTCAATCATTCTCAATGTTTTTATACACCAACACCTATTTGTAAGTCACTACTACCAACAATGCGATCTTTCGCCTCCGTCCGCAACTTCTTGATCTGCATTACATTCATAAATTGAGTATTCGATGGCATACCATTTTCTTTAATCGAAGCAAAGCAAAAAAATTCACACCTTCGACATTTTCGGTGGCCCTTACAGAGAAATGTCAACAAGATCTCAGCCCTAACTAAACATCATCAACTTCAGCCTGTAATACATTCGTCCCCGAGAGATAGAATCCATCATCCTTGGACTTCAATCTCAAATTCCTCGACAAATTTATTCTTCGACTCTCCACTCCCCTTCTTCTTCGGGAATACACTTGTCGCACCCCGTGAAGGACGCCCATCCGGCAAAATAGCTGGCTTATCAATCTTCACCTCCTCTTCTATTGTCGACCATCGAGAATTCCACTTAGGAGGTAATAAAGGAGCAACAACTTGGCTCGCTGCCCTTTTCTTCTTACTCTTTCCCAATGTTTCAGCAAATATCGAGTCTATCTTTGTGGCCATGGAATATGTCGTGTACCCAGTCAAGGAATGATTTTCCAACGGCAGACTAGACTCTGCGGCCCTCTTATTCTTCGCCGATATCTTACCGTCGATAACTGGGACTTCTGACCCTTTCACCCTCAACCTTTTTAAACCTACCTCTTGAAAAAAGGTACTCACACGTTCTTGGTCGATGACAAGATTATCGATCCTACCAAAGAACCCCTTCCTGATCTTGCACAATTCTTCTTGTACTTCAGAATTCCTATTGACCTCCTTCAAAGCTGCACATAACGAAATACAATTATAAACAATTTACATCACATTCAACACTTCAAACATCGAAATTTACGTTACCTAACCACAAACCTAAGTGGAAAGTCTTTTTCTTTAAGGGTTCCCCAGGGTCTTTCTTGTCGAACTCGTAGTTCCCAAACACGAGTAAACGTTCATCACTATATCGCCCTCCTATTGACACCATGTCATAGAACAACAGTCTTTAAAAATCTCGCCAAGTAGCGGTAGCCTCCTTTCTTCGGGTTCATCTTGAGTGTGCAATCACACATAAATCGTCAACAATGGTCAACTCTTCCCTCCTTGACTTAAGTCAACCATTTATTGACCCACATACGCGAAACAAGTCATATACATTTGGATTAAACTGATCAGGTGCCACATCAAAGAAATTTATCAACTTCTTCTGGTTAGCTCGAAGAGGAAGCTTCAACCCCTTCTTAATTTGTTCTCGATGCACGAGAATCCCGCCCAAAGATACTTCCTGATCGATCATATCATATTGGTACTCCTCTAACCTAATATCTCCAGGAATACCGTACTTCTTCTTGAAACTCTGTATTTCCTTCATTTTCGAACCCTTTTCATAACAAGCTTCCTCACCCTCCTCCATATCTTTTTCCCCACCCCCACTACCTTCTCGATCACTAGCATGTGGCTCATGATCCACATCTGTCTGGGTAATCTCTTTATCAGACAATTCAATCATCATAGGTGTCACTCTAAACTGGTCCACACCACTAAGTCTGTACTACTCGACCCCACCCTATATCTACCTCCCAACTGTTGCACACAGGTAGTTACATCGATCATCAAAGGCTCTACATCTTGAAGGTTCTCGTATATATCTTTATCATCGATTTAAGTTGGCTCGGCCATTTTTAAGAACCTGTAAATCAGATTCCATTTTTTACAACAATTAGTATTTATCATAACTAATACATATATATGTTTATATGTTCATATTCGCATAGTTGTCGAGTTTAACCTCCAACATATCATTCTCGCATTACTATCATTACTTTCTGCTACTATCATTACAGCCAGTTAAACTTACTACAGTCAGTTCTCGATACAATTTAACTATTTCTTCGTTAAGTCATAAAACATCGATTACTATACTAAATTTTATTTTTGTCAAAGTTCTAGAATCTCAAGAGTTCTCGATCATACTTCGCCTGTTTCCCGCCAAGACCACTCCAATTCAAAAATACGGAAAATCACATTCTCCGGCGTAAAATCCGGCCAAATCAAACCTAAACAGAAAGTCATTTCCAATAATATCGCTAAAACTCCCAACAAAGTCCCTACAGTTGTGCCGTACTCATCGCGACACCCACCAATCCCTCTTTCCACTCCTCACCACCAATTAATCACATCTCTCTCTCCTCAACTCCTTTATAACCCATTACGACTTCGTTGTCCTAAAAATGACACCCATAAACGATCACCATACAACCTCTGCCATCCAAACCCAAACACAGTCGAATTTCAATTACTTCCAATCCATCTAACCTAATAAAAATTCCTTCTACTAATACACTAAACATACCTACATCTACCAATATTTACAAACAATCAATCAATGAACATACATAATCAACATAATTACTAACCTTGTACTCACGCTGCTTAATTATCCCTTTGTTTTTCCCGCTATGCTCCCTCAATCAAAACACTGATCTTTTCCTTCCCAGTTGTTGACAACGATTCCAAGGATGAGCATAAAGAGTTTACACTTAAAAGGATTTTTTCAGAATTTGTAAAATATGAACAGTCGCCCACCTCCGAACTATATAGGCCCCACACGACTGTTCATCGTACCGCTTCGCGACCGTTCGAGTAATCGAGCATAACGCCTTACATATCTTTTCTTGAAGTCTTTGACTCTTCGCCTTCTCAATACCAACAAACCCTTACATTGTTGTTCCAATCCTTCTATATCTTGAAGAACTTCCTTTGACATATTCATACTCAACAACGCACAACATACCTTGTCACAAAGATGTTGTACATCATCTTCCTTATACGTCAAAATTTTACCTACAGGAACACACCTCACCATGTCTAATCCTCTCACTACCTCCGCACATTTTTACTTTATTTACAAATCCATATATCTACGACAAATCTTCATCAATCAGATCAATTTTCAAAAATTCATTCGACATTATAAATACCAACAAGCAACACATTACTACATTCCATAATTTTACCAAGTCCAAAATGTATTCGATAACAATTTAATATTACAAAACATCGACAACTACATTCTGACATCAAATTTTATTAACATTTCATCTTCAAACATAATTCGACCATTTTATTTCACTACTTCTACAAATATAATTCATAAACTCCTAACTGCAGCAGCAACTTTTTTCCTAATCAACATCTTCGCACGAGTATATATGTAACTCACACGTTCTGGTAGACTCCAAAATTACAGTTGACAGCGAAACTAGAAATCCTCTTCAGCATCATTCGTCTCTGCCTCACTCATCCCTTCATAATTTAGTCAAACAGGATCTTCCATGAAAATGTTAGCATTTCGATTACCAAAGTACCGACTATATAATTCCCAATAGGGATGGCAATGAGGCAGATTTGGGGCAGATTTGTTAATCCCATCCCCATCCCCGCTTAAGTTCCTTACTCCCATCCCCGCCCCAAAACCCCTTTAACTTAAACGGGGATCCTCATCCCCACCCCCACATTACAAAACTAAATCCCACCCCCACCCCATTTAACTAATAAAACTATTTTATTTTATTTTAAACTTTTTTATTTAGGTTTTTTTTTATTATATATTTAAGGGTAATAAAAATAAACTATTAAAATGAGGTGGGGAGGGGCGGGTACGGATTTTTCGAGGTAATCCCAAATGCGCCCCGCTTCCCCGCGAATTTTAGTTATACATCTCATACCCGCCCACATACCCGATTAACATATCCCAAACCCACCCCGTTCGGGGCGGGGCGGGTCAAATTGTCATCCCTAATTCCCAATACTTAACTTGAACACGGCTGAACATCTCATTCCGTACTTGAGACCTAGTCTTCACCATTTCTTCAAATCCAACTCACAATTTAAAAACATCCAGGGGACATTTATAGTCCTACAAAGTCCAAGTCAACACAACAAACATTTATTTCTCATTAAAACTTTACAATTTAAACAGTCAAATCAATCAACCTCAAAATCCGTTCTTGGTCCCACTCAGTCAACTATACTTCGAGATCTTTTAACCATCCAACTATACACATTTAATGCATTTTACTTCGATATCACAATAGTTCGATCACTTGAGTATTAACATAAAAAAAAATACTCGACAAAAGAGGAAGTCGAAATAAAAAAGTTTATTTAATAAACTAACAGTTACATATTACATTCGATAACTCACTCCTTCTATTACATTACATCCAATTATACTGTTCTCTTTACATTCGACCCCAAGGACTAGTTGCTCTGCACATCTTTTCACTAGGATCTGACATTATTGTTTCTTTTCACCAGAATCTGCCATTATCTTTGGCAGTAGGGGCAACAATATCCTAAGAAGCTCAATGAACCTCAGGTCAGGGAACCTCTAAAAAGAACTGCCTCTGCATATAAAAAACAGTAGAAAATTGCAAGAAGCCTCCTTTGTTCGACAAGATCCTTGGACGCTCAACCAGCCTTCACATCCTGATCTTCAATATAAACAGTACCCCCTTCCCCAACACTGTTGTCAGCTTCCATACCTTTACCAACGGAAACTGAAACCAACACAAACAGAAACCTCACGTGAATACACTCTCACTCTACCTCCCCCCCCCCCCCCCCCCCGTTCTTCACAACATGATGATATTAATCGCAGGATAACAAAGCAACAGTTTGGGATAGAACTTTACCTCACCTTGGCCATTACAGTTACCGTCTTCATCCTTAGGCAACTTCTTATGCCACACTTGGGACGACAATTTTACAATATACCACCACCAAATCATTCTTAACACCTTTTATTTATACCCCGCTTTCATTTACCAGGTCCAATATTCCGCATTAATTGCTCATCGGGAAAGACACAACCAGGTTCACTTAACTTTCACCACGAAAATGATAACAGAAAGACTTTCAAAGACATTCGACAACCTTTTCGAATTCCAACTTCTTCTCGACACAACCACAAGTACTTATGTCAAGAATATGGCGATTGTAGTAGCATATTTCTCAGATTCGACAAGAATAAGCCGACATAACATAGTCGAAGACAGAAAATATTTGAGAAGATGCCACAAGTCCTCGACCTACTAAAAGTAGTCATTGTGCCTGGTCAAAAAAAGTTGTTAGAAATCTACAAAATTCGCCGACTCCCCCTAAATATATGAGACAGTTTCTTTCTTTTAGTAAACTGCCTGTATCTACTTCAAATATAGGTAGAGAATAAATTATTCAAATCCGCAACCCTACTATTCTTACTTCATTACCCTACAATCACTCAAAAACTTGTAATAACTAGCAACATATTAGATTTTACATCAAAACCCTCCTCGAGGTTGTGGTTTTTCTCAGCCTTACTGAGTTTTCTACGTAAAATCTTATTTGTTTAGGCTATTATTGCACCTTCCTTACGAAAAGTATTGGCAAAAATTATCCTTTCGGAAAACACACTATTACAAATATCTCCAAACTTTAATTAACAAAACATTACTCAATAGTCCACCATTTGTAGGAGTGGCAATGGGTCGGTTTGGGGCGGGTGGAGTAATACCATCCTCATACCCGCCAAATTACCATACCCCCATACCCGCCCCATTACCATTTAACTTAAATGGGGAATACCCAAACCCTCCCCGTTTAAATTTGCCAATACCAAACCCGCCCCATCACCCATTTAACACCCGTTTATCCTAATTGGGGATCCCCAAACCCGCCCCATTTTATGAAATTTTGCAAAAAAAAATAGAAATCACCTGCACAAAAAAAAAACTAAACTAAATCGGGTGCATAGTGCACACACACACACACAATAAAAGATCATGCAATGTGCTACATTGCAGTAAGAACAAGCATCATAGAATGTGTTGCACTGCAATGGTTATATTCTTATTTAATCAATCACTTGAAATTGATCAAATTAGAATTAAGGTTGAAAATATTAAAACTAATCTTAGTAACTTGTAAACGTTGAGACTTAATTATTGTTTCAAGCTTCTGGATTGTTGGAGACTTGGAGGAGTTACCTGAATCGACTAGTGATCTCTCTAATTTACAAATATTGTATACTTCCTAAAATAGATCACTGATGTAGAGATTGGTTTGAAACAGATCACTGATGTAAACGTAGTTCCAATCGATTGGTACTCTATCTAATCTTCGTAAACTTCTCAATGAATGATGTAGAGATTGAATTATAAAATGATCGTAGACTTAATTGTTGCTCGAATCTTCGTAACCTTGAATTTGGAGGATGAAGGTTGAAATGATTCAAATAGAAATAAAGATTGAAATAAATTTGGTAATTGGTACAGACTGATATCTGATCACAAATGTTGAAATAAATTTGTAGAGGTTGTGGAGGTTGAACTTGAAGGAAGTAAGAGAGGAGGAAAGAAGTGATTAAGTGAATTAGATTACTCATATTCTCATAACTCATAAGGGTATTCAGGACATATCATATATAATTGGGTCGGGTGACGGGCCCCCGTTTATTTAAGGCTAAAACCATACCCGCCCCAATTAATAAATGAGTATTTGTTTTTTACCAAACTAGCCCCATACCCGCTATAGTCATACCATACCCGCCTCATTAAGGGCGGGGCGGGGCTCCGGCGGGGAGGGTTAAATTGTCAGCCCTAACCATTTGGTCCAGCACCCTTATTTATCTCTTACAGATGAACAAAAATAAGAAAATTCTTTCCTCAAATTTTTTTTCAAAGTTAATAACATACAAAATGGTATAACATGTGAGTGATTTGATTGCTTAAAGAACATGGAGTAACATGCAACTAGAAACAATTTGTCAAAGTAGACAGAATAATAATAAAAAATAACAACCTCATTCAAGTAGGGAAACACCATGTCAGGATAAAGTGAATTCCTGTCAGGATAAAGTGAATTCCTATCATTTCAAATGAATGGATGAGAACAACGCTCTTTGACAATCCAAAGTAGTGGCAAAAACACGACAAACAGAACACAAAGAGGATGTTAGTAACTAACTTGAATATATGTTTGCATGTGGTAGAGGTAGCTTGTATCTCCACGAGAGAATCTAGGGGAAATCTTCTATATACATATGGGTTTCTTCATCTGTATGATAACTACTTGAAACAAATTCCTATAGATTACAATCTTCTACTGTGAATCAGAAGCTTCAATATTCTGCTTTCCTACTTTTAATAGAAGTAGTAATTTTTACCCTATTTTGAAGTAGAAATCATCTCTCTTGTGTAATTTTGTGATCTCTTTCCATTAACTAATTGTGATTCTCACTTAGTTTGTAAATCCATGAGTTCTTATAGATATCAAACTACTTCAAAAGCCAAAATATAACCACCATATAAATATCAGGTTACTTGTAGAGCTCACGCTCACGCTCACGCTCTTCCTATTTTTATTTAATTTTATATAGTATATCTTTATAAAAGTTAATTGTGTCCTATGTATGGGTAGTCCTTTGTATGGTTAGCTAAACAAAAAAACTTACAAAAAACCAATTTCATACATAAAAAAAAAATTCGAGACCACGAACCCCTACTACCTTACCCCCACTGGACTAGATTCCTGACTCCGCCAATGGCCCCAGACCATCCCCAAAGAAGTGGAGACACAACCATGCAAGGGTAGAGAGAATCCCAACAATATCAATTCTATGGATGAAGAAGAAGCTCTTTGACAGTCCAAAGTAGACACCAAACGTGACAATCATAAGCATGACACTACCAACGACTAATGCTAGAATAACAATGATCATCCAAGCATTTGGATTCATAAGACGATGTTATAAGAATCAATCAAGAGATGACTTTTGAATAATGTCTGAGATCTGTTTAAAAAGATGCACTCATATCATATGAATTTTCATCTAGACATTATTTGGATGCCAATCCCATATTCAATTATTTGGATACTAAATTATCAGCCCTTACCTAACCACAGGTGATGCCAAAAACTTGAGAAGGCAATGAACCTAAAAGTGGCAGAGGTGATGATAGAGAGATGGTTAAAACCCATTGATGTAAAAGGGGCTTTTTGAAACCCAATTATCAGTAAATCGTCCTGTATTAAGCAAACAACAAAGAGAGAGACTACACATACATCAACACACATCAATTAGACAACAATCAACTTGGGGAAACAAAGTTGAATTGGAAATCAAAAGAGAGTTAGAGATTGAGTAGAAATGCTTACACTTGCTGGGATTATCGATTTTCTTCGAATACTTCACCTGCAATATTAAAAAATAGCTCGAATTAGTACTTTATGTGAAATGATGATTTGAGATACAACAAGATGGGTCGAAAGCGGGCGAAGAAGAAGAGGCTTGGGAGAAGTCGCCTCAATTCCAATGAGAGCTTCGACGATGTGCTAAGCAGAGTTTGAGTCGGTGGTTTGAGCAGTGATTGATGTGACTACTGCTGAGATGTGAGTGTGAGAGTGATGAGGAAGATGATGTGAAGTTTTTCTGCCATTGTTGAATCTGAGAGAGATAGAGCAGGAGACGTGCCTGGTTTTTTTCCCCTTTACTCGGCAAGTTGCAGAAGAGAAAAAATCATTCGCGTTTTAAAATATTGTAAACTCGTTCTATTTAAAAATGTGTATCCTCACATAAAAAAACTGCTTATCCTCACAATTCGGGGTTCACATTTTCATAGTAAAAACAAAAAGTTGGGACCCAGCATTGCCAAACATTGGTTTTATCACTTAAAATTGTTTTGAACCGAACCAGCCCAGTTTTACAGAGTATCCAAAAGGGCCATTAGTCTAATCTTTTATCTCTAGATTTTCCCACACTAAATTTTCTTCGTCTAAATTGTTTCCATCTAGACTACATACTTTATGATGTAAACTGATTACGCAAAAACCAATTATCAAGAAGAATACCAGATTAACCAAAAGGAATTAGGTTCTTGAAGAACCCTAATTTTATTAATTATAACTTTTCTTCTAAACAAAACTACCTTAACTGAATTAACAAATAATCTAGACCTCCCCTTTTATAGACCAGAAGGGGGTTAGAATTAGGAACCCTAATTCTAATTGAAATAAACTTCTACTTAAATTGGGAAACTACTAATAACCCATATTTGACATCTCCAATAGAGCTTAAGCTAAAACATAATATAAAGTATTAATTAAACATAGGTCACACGATGGGTAGACGATGCTATGAGGGATGTGTCATATCAAACTTTTTATCTGAGTTTCGTCCACAAAATCAAGGGGGTGGTGCTCCAGAGGACTCACACACGTATGTAGTACGCATCTCAGTCTCTTCGTTTTCATCCTGCAGAACGCGCACGAAATCGTTACGGTAAAACTCTTCTAGAAATTTTGAAGTCTTTCGCGGAATTTTCTATACCCAGAGATTGTACCAAAAGTAGGGTTACGATGTCGTTGCCAACATCTCTATGTCTATTGCCGTCTTAAATTAAAAGCTAAAAATTTACTGTGGGCCGCTCCTCAAAACCTGCTACAAAACCTTCCAAAACGGATCAACATACGAACATAATTCTTCGTATCGGGCCATCGTCTCCCTTATACGGATCAAATATTAGGATACCCCATACTGTATTATACGTGAGTGGAACTGTTGGACGAGGCTGATCTGTATCTCATATTCCGTACGTGTCCCCTGAATCCATTACTGTGTGACACGATAATTGGTAGCTACTGTGGAGTGGCTACGCTAGCACTGGGTCGGCTCACCTCAAGTTTGAATTGTTGGGGGGTTTTAATTAATGTGCATAGGCCACATGCTTTTCAATTATTTTCCCACCCAAATTTAAATTCTGAACTTGGTGTACTTTGTGGGCCTGAGTTGGTTCACGAGTTAGCTCACGCGTGTCATGAGGTCGGCATGCCTAGAAAAGATATTTGATTTAAACACAAACTGTTGCTGACGTTGTTTGGTGGGACCAGTTGATGTGGTCAGATCTGAATGTGACAATGACGTGGTGTTTTCGCGCGCGACACGTGGGACATAATTTTGGGTTGGGCCCGTCTTGGGTTTACTTGGATCCGGGCCTTGTAATGGTTGATTATGACTTGGGTATTGGGCCTTATAGTCAAAAACAAAATTTGTTTTCGTTAACGCAACTAGGGTTGCCGCCCTGGTGGCTGCTATCGGGGTTGAGGCCGGCAAGGTCTGTTCTTGTCGAGGCACTTCTTTCTGCACACCACTCACGTGGTGATTGTTGTTAACGCCAAACTTCTTGGGCCGATTTGGATATCGATTCCTTCACCCTCTTGAACTCCAGTTTCTATGTTCAAGTTTGCGAAAGGTTTATTTAGGTCGTTGCTCCTCGTGGTGACGCTTCCCTCTTGAGAGAGGTTTTTTGCTATGCCCAATGGAGGTGGTTTGGGGGGAGCAGGAAAAATGCTCCTCTACTCAAGGCCTCGACATGCTTATCAAGCTTATCTTCTATCCTTGTTACATCATCCACGAGGCATCTTTGTTCTTGAAACTGACTACACTGGATTCTAACGTGGCTCTGATACCACTTTGATGTAAACTGATTACACGGAAACCAATAATCAAGAAGAACACCAGATTTACCAAAATGAATTAGGTTATTGAAGAACCCTAATTTTATTAATTAGAACTTTTCTTCTAAACAAAGCTAACTTAACTAAATTAACTAAAAAACAAATAACCTAGACCTACCCTTTTAAAGTTAACAAGGGAGTTATAATTAAGAACCATAATTCTAATTGAAATAGACTTCTACTTAAATTGGGAAACTACTAATTGTTGGGGAAATCTCAGGGGTAGCTAATCCTAATTCCAAGTCTCATAACGATAAACGGAAATGCCAGAAAGATTCAAAATCGAAAACACTGTAATTTTCCCGGATGAGGGAAGTGGAAAATCCTTACGGATAAAAAAACCACTCCCGCGAACAATCCACTATAATCAAATAGGTTACAAAAAATGATCTCTCAAGCTTTCTCAAAGCTTTCTAATGGAGTCTCTTCAAACCCTAACTTTTAAGGTTAAACTCACATCTCCCTAAACATAACCTCAGTCCTCTTTATATAGTAGAGAACTAATTACAAGTAGTACAGATCTCGAGGCGGACTCCTACGTACTAGAATGACTCAGCCCTTCCTATGTTAGGTCACATTTAAAGGGTACTCTCCAGATATCCTAGAGTTGATGTTGACTCCATGCTCTGACACTGTTGTAGTTGTAAGGTCTAACAACTCTGCCGTCTTGTCCAGTGAGCTGGCGATCTCTCTGGTCATACTTTGACGAACTTTGAATCCTTCTTCAGTAGTTCGCACAGAACCAGTTCGAGTCTTAATGAAACTTTACCAGCTCGAGTCTTTAGTTAACATAACCAGCTCAAATCATCAGGTAACTTAATCAGTTCGAATTTCAGGTACCAAAACCAGTTCGAATCTGAACATTGAAAATCTCATTTTCAATTTGTTTCACTCCGACTTCGATCCTTGCTCATTTCACGAGCTCCAATGAGCTTCGACCAACATAGTTTAAGTTTACCCTTAACACTAATAACCCATATTGGACCTCTTCAACAGAGCTTAAGCTAAAGCATAAATATAAAGCATTAATTAAACATAGGTCACACAGTGGGTAGACGATCCTATGAGAGATGTGTCACATCACTTTCTCTCAAAATACTTTTCGACAAGAACAAGAAAGAAAGAAAGAAAAAATATTGGGGAAACCAATGCTTTTGAAAAATGAATCTTTTGTAGAAAGTGTTCTCAATAAACACTCTGGAAAATGTGAGATAATGAAAATAATAATTTACATGTTTTGAGGAACTTGACTTTCCTCTCTATTCTTTTCCATTCATTCATCCTTAATGTTGAATAATCCCAACTGTTAATTTAAGTGCCATGATCTAAATACTGATTTCAGATAATAGTAAAAGAAAACTGCATAAAAGTATTTCATCTTGCAATTACAACACATACGTTTGATAAAGCACTAAATAAGTCTACTAAGAATTAAAACCAAAAAGGTGTAAATTAGAAGAACGTGTAAATACCTGTAATGCCGCTTTAACAACATCTCCCTCAGAATTCCTTCCATGGAGGATCAATCTTGTTGTGTAATTCTTACGAGTTTCGTAGAAATTAGAGAGCACAATTGAAATGCATCTTGATGCCACCTTTCCAACAAGTGAGTTCAAATCATGAACCACGACAACATGAATTGGGATCGTGGCTGCTGCAAAATTTAAAAAGAAATAAAGTAAAAGGTAAATGAAAGAGAGAGTTGAGTTTGAATCTTCATCTTTGATTACTAGTCTAAATTTGGCAGACTCAAGTATAACTGCGCATATTTTCAGTCCTTTGTTAGCATATATTTTGTCAATGAAAGTTGTCTTTTGGGCTTAGCTTTCATTGTTAGTGGGGGAACCAAAGAAGTAGCATATTAAAAAAAATGGCGGGAAGTTTTTTAATCTGGTCCAGATTACTCTAATTTAACTTTATTCAGTACCCATTCTACCTTATTTGTTCCTGTAGAAACTAATACAAAGAATAAGAGAATCGAGAAGGACTAGCTTTATTATTATTCGATTATTACAATGGAAGAAGACCTTCTCCTTATATAGTTACAATTACTTGGGCGTTAAATAAGAATATCCTATATTTAAAGAATTTTATATTTGTTTTTTTTTTTAGCTGGTTTTTTATAGGGATTCACAACACTGAGTTTCTATCCCCATGAGATTTCGAACCCACGACCTCTCACTAGGTGGAGAGGTACTACCACCACTGGGCCAAGAGCCCAATGGTAATTCTATATTTAGTATATATCATATATTAGGTATATCCTATATTCAACATATATTCTATATTCAACACTCCCCTCAAGATGGAGCATAGATGTCAATCATGCCCAGCTTGTCAATCATGTCGTTAAATATTTGTCTACAAACTCCTTTCGTAAGAATATCTGCAAGTTGATCTTCCGACTTCACGAATGGAAAAGATATACACCCTTTGTCAATATTTTCTCTGATAAAGAACCGATCCACTTCAACATGTTTCATACGGTCATGTTGAATTGGATTGTGTACAATCATAATCGTTGCTTTATTGTCACAGTGTAGATCCATTGCTTTCATGAGTTTAAATCCAAGATTCTTTAATATATTCTGTATCCATAATAGTTCACATACTCTATGAGCCATACTCCGAAACTCAGATTCTGCACTTGATCTAATAACAACCTTTTGCTTATTAGCTCTAAATGTCATCAAATTCCCACATACAAACATAAAATAGCCTGAGATTGACCTCCTGTTTGTTAAATCTCCTGCCCAATCTGCATCGGTATATCCCATTACTTCCATATCACCACCTTTCCAGAATAAGAGACCTTTTCCCAGAGATTTCTTTAAGTACCTTAGTATTCGAAAGACCGCCTTTATATATTCTTCACTTGGATTATGCATGAATTGACTTACGACGCTAATGACATATGCAATATCCGGTCGAGTATGAGAGAGATAAATTAGTCTTCCCACTAAGCATTGGTACCTTCCTTTGTTACATGGAACTTGGTCAGAAAATAGTCCCAAGTGATGATTCACTTCAATCGGTGTATCTGCCAGTTTGTAATCAAACATCCCAATTTCTGCAAGAAGGTCTAATATATACTTTCGTTGAGGCATAAAAATACATTGACTTGATCTTACAACTTCAATGCCTAAGAAGTATTTTAACTGTCCCAAATCCTTTATCTCAAATTCCCGTGACAAATAGTTCTTCAGTGCCTCCATTTCTACTAAGTCATTTTAAGTAATAACCATATCATCAACATAAACAATAAGAGCGGTAAGCTTTCCTGACTTCCGTTTTATAAACAAGGTATGATCAGAATTACTTTGTCTATATCCAAATGCCTTCATGCTCTTCCAAAACCATCCAAACCAAGCTCGTGGCGACTGTTTTAACTCGTACAATGCCTTCTTTAATTTGCATATTTTTCCTCCTTCAGAATTTGTGACTCTAGGTGGTAACTCCATGTATACTTCTTCTTCTAAGTCTCCATTGAGAAATATATTCTTCACGTCAAACTGTTGTAATGTCCAACCTTGATTGGCTCCAAGAGAAATGAGTACACGAATAGTATTTATCTTTACCACTGGGGTGAAGGTCTCCTCGTAATCCACACCATACATCTGCGTATACCCTTTGGCAACTAGTCTGGCTTTATACCTATCAATACTTCCATCTGAATTCATCTTTACAGTAAAGATCCAACGACACCCAACAATACGATATCCGTAGGGTTTATCAACAAGTTCCCAAGTGGAATTCTTTTATAATACATTCATCTCTTCATTCATGGCTTTCTTCCATCGTGGATCTTATAGTGTTTCCTACAAATTACTAGGAATAGATACAGAGGATAATTGATTTATAGTGCATGTAAATGACTTAGCCAACCTATGGGTGGACGCATAATCAGAAATCGGGTATTTGGCTTTAGAATTGATATCTGGTTCATAAGTAGATTTTGGAATACCTTTAGTAGGCCTTTCTGAACGTCTAGGTTGAATATCATTAACAGTGTTAGGATTAGGTAATACATGAGGTTCGGCATTATGCGACAGTGCTTCGGTAGATGGTGTTAGAATATTGAAGTCACGGGCAACTTCTACTACTTCAGCTTGATCTCTCCCTGTCGTCTGATCCTCTCCATTCATATGAAGTTCATCTTCAATACCCTGATCTCCCCCTGTCATCTGCTCTACTTCACTTTCTTTTTCATCATCAGTTAGGTTACTACTCCTGTTCAAATTACTCGTCAAATTCTCTAGTTCCTGAAACATATCTCCAATAATAGGGAACTTTCCTTCATCATCATTATGTTTCTCCCCCTGAAGGGAAGATCCCACAAAATGCGCATTTAATTTTCGAAATGAAACATCCAAAAAGATATACACCTTCCCCTCAACATGATCATAACAACGATAACCCTTTTTAAAATCAACATATCCAAGAAATACACACTTTCGAGCACAATGATCCAATTTTCCTCGCTGATATTTAGGTATATGAACAAAGACAACATATCCAAAAACACGTGGTTCTAGGTTTGGCATTGCAGGGATGGTGATAAGATCATAAACTTTTAGGAAGGTGGTCTGAAATTCAATGACCCTAGATGGTGTGCGGTTTATCAAGTAAGCAGCAGATTTTAACGCTTCTCCCCAATAATTTAATGGCATATTCATTCCAAAAAGAGATGCACGAACAACTTCTAACAATTGTCTATTCATTCGTTCAACTAACTTTTTTTGCTGTGGGGTATAAACATTAAAGGTTTGATGTTGAATGCCGTTATTTGTCAATAACTCCGACATGTCATTACTAGTAAATTATCCTCCATTATCATATTGATACACTTGGATCCTCCTTTGGAATTGGGTCAAAACCATCTGATAATTTTTTTAAAATACTTCAAAGACTTTACTTTTATGGGTAATTAGGGATACCCACATCATACGAGTACAATCATCAATAAAAGTCATAAAATAACGAGCTCTAAACAATGAAGGAATGCGTGCAGGACCCCATACATCAGAGTGAATAATACTAAAAGGTTCTAAACTTTTATTAAAACTTGGAGAGTATGTAATACGATGACTCTTAGCGAGTTTACAAATATCACACTTAAACTCTGAAATACTACAATTCGAAAATAACGACAAATTTAATTTCTGAAGATACCCGAAGGAAAGATGACCCAATCGTCGATACCATAACTACACATTAGCTTTTGCTTCTTCAATTCCTTCGAATTTATTCACCTGATGAATTATCTGCTCTCAATTATATGTCAAGTTCAAATAGTAGAGATTACCTTTTCTAACACCACAACCAAGAACCTGCCGAGTCATTATGTCTTAAAAAATATAGAATCGAGGCCAAAACGTCACAGTACATCTAAGTACAACAGTGATCCTACTGACAGACAAGATATTGTACTCTAGAGCATGAACAATAAGAACAAAATTTAATGTCAGGGATTCAGATATGTCAGTGGAACCTTCACCAATTACAGGAGAGAACCACCATTTGCTGTGTATATAGAGGTTTGGGTTGAAGGTGTAATGGATGATAATATGCGAGAGTCGTTTACCATGTGATCTGATGCACCAGTATCAATTAACCAAGTACTATTCAAAGAATTTACAACTAAAACACTACCTTTAGTTTTCATACCTGACTAGGCAACATTCACTGAATGAGGACTTTTAGCAACATCATTGGAACCCATTGGTCGAACTGCTACAGTAATTTTCTACAGTAACTTCGAACTGATACAGTGATTTTATGGTATCTGCTACAGTACCTCAAAACACTACTGCTGCAGTGACCTCGAACTGTTATAGCTACAGTAACTTCGAACTTCGCAACAGAATTAAGCTTCGTGACAACAATTCGCAGCGGAATTCTATTCAATTCAATTCGAAAGAATCAGGTTCAATTATCGAACCTGCTCTGACACTATGTAGAAACTAATACAAAGAATAAGAGATTCGAGAAAGACTAATTTTATTATTATTCGATTATTACAATGGAAGAAGACTTTCTCCTTATATAGTTAAAATTACTTGGGCGCTAAGTAAGAATAATCTATATTTAGATAATTATATATTTAGTATATATCTTATATTAGGTATATTTTATATTCAACATATATTCTATATTCAACAGTTCCAATCTAATTTCCAGTGGTGCGTCTTTTCTTTTCTTTTTCTTGCCAAGGCAAATTGGGCAAGGACTTGATCCTGTGGCGTAACATAATATGACATCACTTTCTGATCAGTATGGGAGTTATGACTCGAATGTCTACAATGCTGAACAAATGGTTACAGCAAAGATATTGTTCTCAGACCCCTAATTATTAGCTTAGGACTGCTTTCCTCAAGTACACGATTTAATGTCAATATAATTAACCACGTCCGTTTAACAAGCATCAGCATTGCTTTTCGGTTAAGAATGAAGTACAAACTGCTATATATCAAGTATACATCTTTAAGTTTCAAGTTAATCTCACCTCTTTGGATAAACTCCAATTCTGCCGTTTACATTATTCAATCGAGCACGGAAATACTAAGCTTGGTTGTGTCAACCAAAGTTTCACATTGTATTTGCTTTTCTCAAGCATTTTCTTCTGTTGAAGTTTGACAGCTCAGGTGAAGCTTTAACATCTATAACTTCCATCGGTTTTCCTCTGTCTATCTTAGTCTTCTTGAAATGGTGAGAGGATAGGTCTCTTTCATCAAACTGCTTAAATATCCTTCGAGCTCTTAACCATAACGTATTTTCAGAAGAGCTGGAAAAAACATGCATATGATTGTAGAGAAAGACGGCAAGAAAAGTGAACAAGGCAAACCCTGAAACAGATCCAGTAATAATGAAGAGTCCGCGGAAGTCATTGAAGCTTAGACTGCTTGATGATTTTTTTGAGTCTGAACAGGCGGTTAGAACTCCAAAATGTGATCTTTCAATCTCCGTAATCATATTCCCTTCTGTTAAGTTCAGTATCGCCCTAGAAACATCAGCTACCAAAGGCGACCCTTTCGGAAAAACCTACAATAAAACGCAAGAAGACATTCGATAATAAGTTACAACAGCATTAGGTGCAATGTGTAGCTTTATCATAAATGGGCGTGGAGGAACTCAAAGCAGCAGTATGTGGTTTCGAGAGAGGAGCACTCGATATGACATGGCCAAAAGCAACATTAATATGCGAGTATGAGAGACGACATATGGAGCTGCTAAGGATTCAAGGAACAGTGAAGAGTTTGTTGTAAGAAAACTTGCAACATATGCATCAAATCGTAACAAGGTTGGAGTGAAGGTAACTCAAACAAGGGGTTTTGAGGTATTGCTGAAAGGCAAGAAGAGTGTAAGACCTACCATGACAGAGCAAGGTCTAATATGTAGATGTAAGTTCTTGATGTAACTACTGACCTAAGCAAATGAATAGAAAACATGGAGTTTGTGCTAAAACATGGATGAAGCCTAAAGGATGTGCCCCATTAAAAATACTGTGCCTGTGTGTTTACGAATTTACCTCACTTATATCCTCCACATTCAACTTCTAATTGTCACATCTTAAATAGAAGTGGTACAGTAGATTCCAGCCAATATGATAGATAGAGAAGTGCATTATCCAAAAAAGGGGTGAAGTATACAGTTTGCATTTGAGTTAATAAGCGCAAGGATATTTATACTTGTATCAAGGAAAATAAAGGACTTACAAAGCCAATTCCATCAGTCTTGTGTATAGGCACCGCTATGTAGTTACCACAGTATTGTGCTAAGAAGAGCTTGATGTAAGTCGAGGTATCAAAAAATGCAGCAATCCCTCCATTTTGACTCCCCTTCAATAGGGCATCATTGCATTCGTCGGGTGAGTTGTAAGGTTTAAGCTTAGATTCATCAAAGTCCAGTTGTATTAGCAAATCTGCAATGAAAGAACCTTGTTGGTATCCCACGTTGTACCCGTTTTCTATGAGCTCTTGAATGCTAGGAACTGCAGGTTGGAGGCTTGCTACAGTTAATATTGACGATAAGCTTGCCGTGTAACTGGAGTTTAGTACAAACACCACAAAAACCCATATGGTCACCACAAACCGAGTTAAGTTGCTTACAACTCTTTCTCCTGCAACAAACAGAACAATTTCGTTTAGACAGAACACTCAAATAACAGAAAAACAATAAAGACTAATTACTCCAGCATAATAATTGTTAACTTGTGATTAAAAACAATTGTCATGGTTCTGTTTGGAGGCATGCTTTGATTCCCTCCATCTGGGGTTTCTACTTAAACTTGTGTGGTAACTTACTCCACAATTTGGTTCCCTCCATCTTCAGTATTTTACTGAGTGATTCTAATATAATAGTCGTTTCATTGTTCAATTTGGATAATACTCCACAACAAAGAAAACCTCCCCTGGCTACAAATATCATAATACAAGTTCAGGATGTTTTCGCAGGCAGAAAAAAATTACTGAACTGTGAGCAAAGACGATGGTGGATAATGGGAACCAGCATATCATGCCAACATGTTGCGAAGGTGGCCCCCTAAAAGCTTTATTAATTCGATGCTCCAGCACCCATATCACCAATCCTGTGAAAATCAAGAATGCTGCACTTGTCAACCACAGATCCTTCGTTAGAGGCTTTAAGAAGATCCATGCATTCTTCCTACCCTCGTATGCCATTGGAACTATCATTGAGACACCTCCTTCTGAATAAGGCAATGTGAAATCCACGTATAAAGATCGGTTGGCAGTGATCGTTATATCCCCTACTACAGCATCAAACTTCTGTTTTCCAACATCACAATAAAGATAGAATTACGGTCAATTTGCAAAAAATATAAAGGAGCTACTTCTGTTTTTTCTTCCTTTTTTCCTTTTCCTTTTCCTTTTCCTTTTCCGAAACAATCAGAAATCAAATGTGTTATTTCATAGCCAGTAATGAAAAAGTGTAAGCATAACCTCAAGTAACAAGAAGTAAAAATGAAAAAAAGTAAAAAAGAAACTGCCATCAATTTTGTTTTACACGAAATAGTAATAAATTACCAATCTTTAGATTGTGGGTAAGAGATAATAAAAAAATGTGGATGTACACCTGTCCATACCTTAATAAGAGCACCCACAGCAGTTAGGTGCACCCTGACGTGGCAGGTGAATTCCAAATCCACCCTATTTCCTTCATAACAGCTAGGTGATTGAGCTACGTGGAGAGATTTTTTTATTATTATTATGCTGCACAGTTCAGAATTACGCGTTGGGAATTTACCTTCAAATTCACCTTCAACTGCTGTGGAATTCACTTGGGTGGATTGGATTCACCCTGCTTTTGGGCGAATCCACCCACCCAACTGTTGTGGATGCTCTAAAGCTTATACATTTGAAATTTGACTAACCTGAAGATATACTTGGTAAGCCAAATCGTTGTAGCTCCCAGCACTAGAACCGTCAGGCTTTTCGAAAGGAAAAAAGTCATAGGGAACAACATATGGTAATGCGTTCATGACAGATCTGAAAACGTCTACGCAGTACCCACTCACTTTGCTTTTCTTGGTATAAGGGTCCCGAGCTACCTTGATGAGGTTGAAAAAGTTGAAACCATTTTTCACTGGGACCCCAACCCTTAGCTTCGTACCATTTCTTGGCCAACCCTTAGGAATGATAGTAGAGTCTCCTGGCCAAATAATGCTCCGAAATTTGTTAGGCTCTTCACTAGTCCATTTCAGATCCTGTGAAATTCCATGTTCAGGTGTCCAGAAAGCAACCTGTCTCTCCCCTTTACCAATCACATTGAGAATCTGAAACACCGCTGATTGCAATCGGCCATTAGCGAGATGGAAATTGCCACTCAGTCCTGTAAGTTTAGTATCTAAGATTAGCTTCAGAAGTTCTCTTCCGGTCTTAGAGGTTCTAATATTTGTGATGTCAGTTGCATTTTTTCGAACTGCTGAGTTTTTGAATTGAAGGTTAGTTATGCCAAGTCTCTCTGTTGCCATAGCAAGTGACCAAAGTGTATCATATGCCCATAACCCAAATGCATTTAACTCGGTTTTCTCAATATAGGGATTTTTCATGCGGAAATATCTTTTCCATCTAACTTCAAAATCCTCGAGTTCTTTCGATCTTGGGATATATGGTTTAACGCCAAGAACGCCTTGCATTGATGCAATGACTGGGGCATCCATGGAATCTAAGAGATTCATTAACCCATATGAAGTGATCCAAGCATACTCTTCACTCATCATTCCTACACTTTTCACCTTTAAAAATAGGCGGGAACCAAGGGATAATGATAAATGTACAATGAATATTCTAGTAGACATGTTTCTCACCTTAGCAAGCTCTTCAAGGATCTCATCATCGGTGATGGAAAGAGAAATGATGCTTCGGTATCGAACTCGTGTTTCAATTTCTCCAAAGGCATCAAGAAGATAAGGTACTAAGCCGTAACCGTAATCGGAATTTTCGTAGACAAGAACAACTTCCCTCCATTTGAAGGCTTGAATTATGGAACTGATGGCATTCACCTGAGAGGAGTCTATTTGAGTTGCTTGAACAAAATAAGGAGTCCTTGAAGTAAGAAACGGGCTTGTCGCAGAGAAAGAAATTATGGGAACTTGAGCTCTGTCCCCAAGATTCGCTATGAAAGTTGCCTCAGTAGATTTTTGAGGACCAATAATTGCTTGCACTTCAACATTTTGTATTAAGTCTAGAGCTGCATGCGTTCATAAGAATAAAACGTAAGAAAGTAGATTATGATTTTTGTTCTAAATTCACGTAGGTATTAGGCAGTAGAGAAGTACATAATAATCATCAATTAACATTTAGAAATTCGAGATCAGATTAAAACTTTAAAGTGCAATTTTGTGAAATTCATACTTTAACAGTAATTTAACATCTGAACCACTATCAAGTTAAATAAGATTTTATGTTTTGGTAATTTATTTTGGGTTATGTAAACTTTCATGGACTTCAGAAGTATATTAGGAGTAATTAGATATATTTTGTATGTGTTTATATTTTCAAATGGTAGAGGAAGTACTAACTTAAATCTGTTGGATATCAAGCTAATCTACTTAAGCAATCACATATAATAGATTAACACTAAACATATGAGAGAAAGAGAGAGCTTGATTTCATTGATAGAAAACTCTTAGGTTGTTATAGGTTTTTCTTAGGTTTCAATACTGAATCCTTTTGGGCTATAAATACTCTATAAACTCTCTCCATAAGCCCAAGCTTACATGAGCTTGTTAGGAGCCCAGTAGAACACACCAACCCAGTTGGGTCTTACATTGGGCCGGACTCAGCTCCTAACACTCCCTCTTGGGGTGTTCCATACTAGGAGGACTTGCCTTGTTAAAACCTCTCCCTAACACCCTATTGGGCAAAAAGTTGTGCAAGGAAAGAGTACAATCCTATGCCATGTATGGGTTGTGGACGCGTATACGTTGCCTAATCAAAACCTCTACTCAGTAAAACCTCTAGGAATTAAAACTGCACTATCAGGAAAAGAGTACAACACGCATGTGTCTACGTCAGGTCGAGACTACTCCTCCTGACGTCAATCTCCCCCGAGATCTATCTCCCTGAGATGTATCTCCCCAAGATATTGATAAATAAAAATGTTTGCATGTCGATTTCGTGTACCGGCTACTTGAATGTGAGTGGTGCAAGAGTTTTCGTGAATAGATTTGCAAAGTTGTCTTCTAAAATGTTTTGAACAACGTCGATCTCATTCGCCTTTTGTAATTCATTTAAGTATGGAAGGACTTCTGTGAAATGTACATTGTTCTGTTGTCATTGATAAAATTGTCATTGACTTCAATGATGCAAGCCGAGTTGTCTTCATACAAAGTCGATGTTTTATCTTGGATAAAACATGCCACAACTTCAGTTGATGTGATGTATTTTAGAGCGCAACCAGCATTCTCTGTCAGCATCATAAAGTGCAAGAATACCCTCGTGGTTCGAAGATGTAACAAATACCATCTGCTTTATGGATCTCCAAATATTTGTTGTATCCTTGTACATAAACATATTGTTCATTTGATAATGGCCTCTATGTGGTTCTGACAAGTATCTTGCACCGGTGTACCCTATAATTTTACATTTACCATTTGGGTAGAACAGACCCCAGATCTTCATGTCGATTAGATACCTCAGAATGTGTTTGATTTCATTCCAGACATTTGGGTAAGAATAGAACTATGGCAAGCCAAACAGTTCACTGTGAATGAGTCATCGGGTCTAGTATGCCTAACTAACTATATCAGAACATCTCCTAGCTATAGCGTCACGGCCCTAGGTGCCCCCCCCCATTAGGATGGTGGAAGGTACCGTTGTCCCCATCCAAGTGAAGGACGAACAATAAACAACTTAGTACTGTGTGTTGTATCCATACCGAAGTGCTAGATAACTCTTTCGATATATATTGATTGGCGTACGAGTATGCCACTACCAAGATGTTCGATCTACAAATCGAGACAATACTCGGTTTCTCAAAGTCTTTTATTTTGAATTCCTTCCTAAGGTATTTGACGGCTCTCAGGATCACTCCCGGAGTTTCAATGATATCAAACTCATTTAGTACACTATTATGATGAGTTAAGTTATATGTGTTCTAATGAGAACTCATGGGCAGATAAGAATATTTGCAAAGTCTGCGACTTTCAAATACTTAGTCAACTTGCTATGTCACATGGGCCCTGATTGCTTCAAGTCGGCAATAACTTTTTCAGTTTTGTTAAGTACGCACCTCGTATACATTGGGCTTAATTGCTTCAAGAAACCTATACCTCCCTGGGTGGCTTTATGTAGATATATCTGTATCTAGTTCCCATATAGATATGCAATAATTACTTAAGATGCATGTCTAGCATGCCCTTGACAACTGACAGACTAATCAGTACCAAAACATTATAGCATCCATAACTAGATAATAGATCTCATTGCAATTGATGCCAGGTCTCTTAGAGAATTCTTTGGCAACTAGTCTTGCCTTGACCTAATTATCTCTCCAAGTTAATCATGTTTTTGTACCATTCCTATTTGTAATTGACATGCTTTATGATTTACTTTGCATATGCTAGCAAGCTGAGCTCCACTTGGATTTCAGATACCCACTTGGCCAATGTACAACAACACGCAGTCATTTACAATAGTGGTTCTGACTCTTCATCCTTGATGCAAGCACAGCAACGAATATGAATACCTTATCGACAAATCAGTATTGAACGATCCTACGTTGTGTCATTATAGATTTTTAATAGATTGAACGTATGTGCTACCCCAGGCTTGTCTCGTAATGCATCAACTGTGTGTAACTACTATTGCCTCATCAATGGGTAGTTCCATCCCGATGAACCGACTATACCATTAGTCTATTTGTCATTATTCTGCAGTTCCCCCGCTCATATATTACTTCCAACGGTACTCCGTACTAAGCTCGAGCCCTAGATTCGTTTGTGGTACTAATTCCCCATAACGTTTAGCTGTGTAGGTGCCTTACTTGCAGATACATACACCTAATTATACTTGCAACAATGTCTATAATGATCTCACAATTTATTTATGAACTATTACAAGTTTATAATCCATAGAACTATTGTCACTTAACTTATGTAAATGGATCTAGATGAGACAACGATAGTGTTT
>JACGCM010001117.1:50000-52906 GCA_014058105.1 Kingdonia uniflora | reverse complement strand
AGGCAGCAAACCGTGAGAAAAGGAAACACACTAGTGAGACCATTTTTCATGGGGATCGCTCGTCGGGCAATGGGAGGCTCTACCCATGGGAATGCAAGCATAACCATCCCAGAAGGGCTACAAGGCATCACAAAGCATCAGAGACCCATTTTTCACATCAGTCCAAAAAAAGGAAACACTAACCGTGAGAAAAAGGCAGCACTAACCGTGACTTAGTCCCAAAAAAGGCAGCACTAACCGTGAGAAAAGGAAACACTACTAGTGAGACCCATTTTTCATGGGGATCGCCTCGTCCGGGCAATGGGAGGCTCTACCCATGGGGGAATGCAAGCACTAACCATCCCATAGAAGGGCTACAAGGCATCAAAAACCATCAGAGACCCATTTTTCACTCAGTCCAAAAAAAGGAAACACTAACCGTGAGAAAAAGGCAGCACTAACCGTGACTTAGTCCCAAAAAAGGCAGCACTAACCGTGAGAAAAGGAAACACTACTAGTGAGACCCATTTTTCATGGGGATCGCCTCGTCCGGGCAATGGGAGGCTCTACCCATGGGGGAATGCAAGCACTAACCATGCCATAGAAGGGCTACAAGGCATCACAAACCATCAGAGACCCATTTTTCACTCAGTCCAAAAAAGGAAACACTAACCGTGAGAAAAAGGCAGCACTAACCGTGACTTAGTCCCAAAAAAGGCAGCACTAACCGTGAGAAAAGGAAACACTACTAGTGAGACCCATTTTCATGGGGATCGCCTCGTCCGGGCAATGGGAGGCTCTACCCATGGGGGAATGCAAGCACTAACCATGCATAGAAGGCTACAAGGCATCACAAAGCATCAGAGACCCATTTTTCACTCAGTCCAAAAAAGGAAACACTAACCGTGAGAAAAAGGCAGCACTAACCGTGACTTAGTCCCAAAAAAGGCAGCACTAACCGTGAGAAAAGGAAACACTACTAGTGAGACCCATTTTTCATGGGGATCGCCTCGTCCGGGCAATGGGAGGCTCTACCCATGGGGGAATGCAAGCACTAACCATGGCATATAAGGCCTACAAGGCATCACCAAGCATCAGAGACCCATTTTTCACTCAGTCCAAAAAAAGGAAACACTAACCGTGAGAAAAAGGCAGCACTAACCGTGACTTAGTCCCAAAAAAGGCAGCACTAACCGTGAGAAAAGGAAACACTACTAGTGAGACCCATTTTTCATGGGGATCGCCTCGTCCGGGCAATGGGAGGCTCTACCCATGGGGAATGCAAGCACTAACCATCCCATAGAAGGGCTACAAGGCATCACAAGCATCAGAGACCCATTTTTCACTCAGTCCAAAAAAAGGAAACACTAACCGTGAGAAAAAGGCAGCACTAACCGTGACTTAGTCCCAAAAAAGGCAGCACTAACCGTGAGAAAAGGAAACACTACTAGTGAGACCCATTTTTCATGGGGATCGCCTCGTCCGGGCAATGGGAGGCTCTACCCATGGGGGAATGCAAGCACTAACCATGCATAGAAGGGCTACAAGGCATCACAAAGCATCAGAGACCCATTTTTCACTCAGTCCAAAAAAAGGAAACACTAACCGTGAGAAAAAGGCAGCACTAACCGTGACTTAGTCCCAAAAAAGGCAGCACTAACCGTGAGAAAAGGAAACACTACTAGTGAGACCCATTTTTCATGGGGATCGCCTCGTCCGGGCAATGGGAGGCTCTACCCAGGGGGAATGCAAGCACTAACCATGCCATAGAAGGGCTACAAGGCATCACAAAGCATCAGAGACCCATTTTTCACTCAGTCCAAAAAAAGGAAACACTAACCGTGAGAAAAAGGCAGCACTAACCGTGACTTAGTCCCAAAAAAGGCAGCACTAACCGTGAGAAAAGGAAACACTACTAGTGAGACCCATTTTTCATGGGGATCGCCTCGTCCGGGCAATGGGAGGCTCTACCCATGGGGGAATGCAAGCACTAACCATGCCATAGAAGGGCTACAAGGCATCACAAAGCATCAGAGACCCATTTTTCACTCAGTCCAAAAAAAGGAAACACTAACCGTGAGAAAAAGGCAGCACTAACCGTGACTTAGTCCCAAAAAAGGCAGCACTAACCGTGAGAAAAGGAAACACTACTAGTGAGACCCATTTTTCATGGGGATCGCCTCGTCCGGGCAATGGGAGGCTCTACCCATGGGGGAATGCAAGCACTAACCATGCCATAGAAGGGCTACAAGGCATCACAAAGCATCAGAGACCCATTTTTCACTCAGTCCAAAAAAAGGAAACACTAACCGTGAGAAAAAGGCAGCACTAACCGTGACTTAGTCCCAAAAAAGGCAGCACTAACCGTGAGAAAAGGAAACACTACTAGTGAGACCCATTTTTCATGGGGATCGCCTCGTCCGGGCAATGGGAGGCTCTACCCATGGGGGAATGCAAGCACTAACCATGCCATAGAAGGGCTACAAGGCATCACAAAGCATCAGAGACCCATTTTTCACTCAGTCCAAAAAAAGGAAACACTAACCGTGAGAAAAAGGCAGCACTAACCGTGACTTAGTCCCAAAAAAGGCAGCACTAACCGTGAGAAAAGGAAACACTACTAGTGAGACCCATTTTTCATGGGGATCGCCTCGTCCGGGCAATGGGAGGCTCTACCCATGGGGGAATGCAAGCACTAACCATGCCATAGAAGGGCTACAAGGCATCACAAACCATCAGAGACCCATTTTTCACTCAGTCCAAAAAAAGGAAACACTAACCGTGAGAAAAAGGCAGCACTAACCGTGACTTAGTCCCAAAAAAGGCAGCACTAACCGTGAGAAAAGGAAACACTACTAGTGAGACCCATTTTTCATGGGGATCGCCTCGTCCGGGCCATGGGAGGCTCTACCCATGGGGGAATGCAA
>JACGCM010001117.1:40000-42500 GCA_014058105.1 Kingdonia uniflora | reverse complement strand
CATCGAGAAGGGACATCGAGGCATCCCCGGAAATCGGGATGTTTTTTTTGTAAAATGTTTTTTTTGTAAAATGTTTTTTTTTAAAATGTTTTTTTTTATAAAATATTTTTTTTAAAAGATCCTCGGAAATCAGGATGGTTTTTTTTTTTTCTCTCTTTTCCCTGAAAACGTTGCACTTGAAAAGATCGGAGTAAGAACCAGGCGGCATTCGTTAGTAGATAGTAAGCCGCAATGACCAGGCGACCGTGCGAGACAATCCTCTATGGGAGATGAGTGAGAGACAATCCTCTACGGGAGATGTAGCAATCACTACTTGTAACAAGCACTACTTCCTCATTGCCGAGCGACTTACCTACACCTACTAGCCACGGGCCAAGCTCTTCAAAAACCAACTACAACGTTTCAGGATCGGGACATCGGTTCGGGACATCGGTTCGGGTCATCGGTTCGGGACATCGGGCGGCTGGTGCGTCCATGAATTTCATCCATTATAGTGTAATTCGTCATCCACATGATATCCGCAAATGATCATCCGAGTGGATAATCAAGCACGGTTGACAAGCAGTTGGCCGAACACATCAAGCTGAAATTATCCATGTTACCAGGTACACAAACAGAAAATCCAAGTATAACTCGTGGAGCAAGGCAATACGTCCCCAAGACAACCCATTCGAGCCTTCATTTTCCCTCATTTAGAGGTTTATCAAGAGGTTGATCATGCCTGACACACACAAAGTTCACCCAAATAATCCCATCCATGCACAGGAGGGCCTTCCCCCTTAATATAGCTACTAAGTAAATAGCTAGTCTCCAAAAGGAAACATCAAATGTTGAGACGAAGCGTACTGGGCATTATCAAAATCTTAACTCGATATTCACGGACCTTCATATGGTTTTTCTTGAAGGATATGATGTAGAGCTAATTTAGAACCAAAAAAAAAAAATATTCGCCGACCAAAATAATTTATATTAATTATTTAATGATTTTATTAAGAAAATTAATTAAAAAATAATAATAATAAGAAAATATTTTTTTTTTCTTTATTGTGCTTGGGAGTCCTAGGAGACCCCCCAAAAAAATCCCCATGGCAAGGGGATGCCCCACGGAAAATCTCCCAAAATCCCCCCTTAGTCCCTAAAAGGAAACACTAACCGTGAGAAAAAGGCAGCACTAACCGTGACTTAGTCCCAAAAAAGGCAGCACTAACCGTGAGAAAAGGAAACACTACTAGTGAGACCCATTTTTCATGGGGATCGCTTCGTCCGGGCAATGGGAGGCTCAACCCATGGGGGAATGCAAGCACTAACCATGCCATAGAAGGGTTACAAGGCATCACAAACCATCAGAGACCCATTTTTCACTCAGTCCAAAAAAAGGAAACACTAACCGTGAGAAAAAGGCAGCACTAACCGTGACTTAGTCCCAAAAAAGGCAGCACTAACCGTGAGAAAAGGAAACACTACTAGTGAGACCCATTTTTCATGGGGATCGCCTCGTCCGGGCAATGGGAGGCTCTACCCAAGGGGGAATGCAAGCACTAACCATGCCATAGAAGGGCTACAAGGCATCACAAAGCATCAGAGACCCATTTTTCACTCAGTCCAAAAAAAGGAAACACTAACCGTGAGAAAAAGGCAGCACTAACCGTGACTTAGTCCCAAAAAAGGCAGCACTAACCGTGAGAAAAGGAAACACTACTAGTGAGACCCATTTTTCATGGGGATCGCCTCGTCCGGGCAATGGGAGGCTCTACCCATGGGGGAATGCAAGCACTAACCATCCCATAGAAGGGCTACAAGGCATCACAAAGCATCAGAGACCCATTTTTCACTCAGTCCAAAAAAAGGAAACACTAACCGTGAGAAAAAGGCAGCACTAACCGTGACTTAGTCCCAAAAAAGGCAGCACTAACCGTGAGAAAAGGAAACACTACTAGTGAGACCCATTTTTCATGGGGATCGCCTCGTCCGGGCAATGGGAGGCTCTACCCATGGGGGAATGCAAGCACTAACCATGCCATAGAAGGGCTACAAGGCATCACAAACCATCAGAGACCCATTTTTCACTCAGTCCAAAAAAAGGAAACACTAACCGTGAGAAAAAGGCAGCACTAACCGTGACTTAGTCCCAAAAAAGGCAGCACTAACCGTGAGAAAAGGAAACACTACTAGTGAGACCCATTTTTCATGGGGATCGCCTCGTCCGGGCAATGGGAGGCTCTACCCATGGGGGAATGCAAGCACTAACCATGCCATAGAAGGGCTACAAGGCATCACAAACCATCAGAGACCCATTTTTCACTCAGTCCAAAAAAAGGAAACACTAACCGTGAGAAAAAGGCAGCACTAACCGTGACTTAGTCCCAAAAAAGGCAGCACTAACCGTGAGAAAAGGAAACACTACTAGTGAGACCCATTTTTCATGGGGATCGCCTCGTCCGGGCAATGGGAGGCTCTACCCATGGGGGAATGCAAGCACTAACCATGCCATAGAAGGGCT
>JACGCM010001117.1:27500-30000 GCA_014058105.1 Kingdonia uniflora | reverse complement strand
CGGGACATCGGTTCGGGACATCGGTTCGGGTCATCGGTTCGGGACATCGGGCGGCTGGTGCGTCCATGAATTTCATCCATTATAGTGTAATTCGTCATCCACATGATATCCGCAAATGATCATCCGAGTGGATAATCAAGCACGGTTGACAAGCAGTTGGCCGAACACATCAAGCTGAAATTATCCATGTTACCAGGTACACAAACAGAAAATCCAAGTATAACTCGTGGAGCAAGGCAATACGTCCCCAAGACAACCCATTCGAGCCTTCATTTTCCCTCATTTAGAGGTTTATCAAGAGGTTGATCATGCCTGACACACACAAAGTTCACCCAAATAATCCCATCCATGCACAGGAGGGCCTTCCCCCTTAATATAGCTACTAAGTAAATAGCTAGTCTCCAAAAGGAAACATCAAATGTTGAGACGAAGCGTACTGGGCATTATCAAAATCTTAACTCGATATTCACGGACCTTCATATGGTTTTTCTTGAAGGATATGATGTAGAGCTAATTTAGAACCAAAAAAAAAAAAATTCGCCGACCAAAATAATTTATATTAATTATTTAATGATTTTATTAAGAAAATTAATTAAAAAATAATAATAATAAGAAAATATTTTTTTTTTCTTTATTGTGCTTGGGAGTCCTAGGAGACCCCCCAAAAAAATCCCCATGGCAAGGGGATGCCCCACGGAAAATCTCCCAAAATCCCCCCTTAGTCCCTAAAAGGAAACACTAACCGTGAGAAAAAGGCAGCACTAACCGTGACTTAGTCCCAAAAAAGGCAGCACTAACCGTGAGAAAAGGAAACACTACTAGTGAGACCCATTTTTCATGGGGATCGCTTCGTCCGGGCAATGGGAGGCTCAACCCATGGGGGAATGCAAGCACTAACCATGCCATAGAAGGGTTACAAGGCATCACAAACCATCAGAGACCCATTTTTCACTCAGTCCAAAAAAAGGAAACACTAACCGTGAGAAAAAGGCAGCACTAACCGTGACTTAGTCCCAAAAAAGGCAGCACTAACCGTGAGAAAAGGAAACACTACTAGTGAGACCCATTTTTCATGGGGATCGCCTCGTCCGGGCAATGGGAGGCTCTACCCAAGGGGGAATGCAAGCACTAACCATGCCATAGAAGGGCTACAAGGCATCACAAAGCATCAGAGACCCATTTTTCACTCAGTCCAAAAAAAGGAAACACTAACCGTGAGAAAAAGGCAGCACTAACCGTGACTTAGTCCCAAAAAAGGCAGCACTAACCGTGAGAAAAGGAAACACTACTAGTGAGACCCATTTTTCATGGGGATCGCCTCGTCCGGGCAATGGGAGGCTCTACCCATGGGGGAATGCAAGCACTAACCATCCCATAGAAGGGCTACAAGGCATCACAAAGCATCAGAGACCCATTTTTCACTCAGTCCAAAAAAAGGAAACACTAACCGTGAGAAAAAGGCAGCACTAACCGTGACTTAGTCCCAAAAAAGGCAGCACTAACCGTGAGAAAAGGAAACACTACTAGTGAGACCCATTTTTCATGGGGATCGCCTCGTCCGGGCAATGGGAGGCTCTACCCATGGGGGAATGCAAGCACTAACCATGCCATAGAAGGGCTACAAGGCATCACAAACCATCAGAGACCCATTTTTCACTCAGTCCAAAAAAAGGAAACACTAACCGTGAGAAAAAGGCAGCACTAACCGTGACTTAGTCCCAAAAAAGGCAGCACTAACCGTGAGAAAAGGAAACACTACTAGTGAGACCCATTTTTCATGGGGATCGCCTCGTCCGGGCAATGGGAGGCTCTACCCATGGGGGAATGCAAGCACTAACCATGCCATAGAAGGGCTACAAGGCATCACAAACCATCAGAGACCCATTTTTCACTCAGTCCAAAAAAAGGAAACACTAACCGTGAGAAAAAGGCAGCACTAACCGTGACTTAGTCCCAAAAAAGGCAGCACTAACCGTGAGAAAAGGAAACACTACTAGTGAGACCCATTTTTCATGGGGATCGCCTCGTCCGGGCAATGGGAGGCTCTACCCATGGGGGAATGCAAGCACTAACCATGCCATAGAAGGGCTACAAGGCATCACAAAGCATCAGAGACCCATTTTTCACTCAGTCCAAAAAAAGGAAACACTAACCGTGAGAAAAAGGCAGCACTAACCGTGACTTAGTCCCAAAAAAGGCAGCACTAACCGTGAGAAAAGGAAACACTACTAGTGAGACCCATTTTTCATGGGGATCGCCTCGTCCGGGCAATGGGAGGCTCTACCCATGGGGGAATGCAAGCACTAACCATGCCATAGAAGGGCTACAAGGCATCACCAAGCATCAGAGACCCATTTTTCACTCAGTCCAAAAAAAGGAAACACTAACCGTGAGAAAAAGGCAGCACTAACCGTGACTTAGTCCCAAAAAAGGCAGCACTAACCGTGAGAAAAGGAAACACTACTAGTGAGACCCATTTTTCATGGGGATCGCCTCGTCC
>JACGCM010001117.1:12500-17500 GCA_014058105.1 Kingdonia uniflora | reverse complement strand
AAACATCAAATGTTGAGACGAAGCGTACTGGGCATTATCAAAATCTTAACTCGATATTCACGGACCTTCATATGGTTTTTCTTGAAGGATATGATGTAGAGCTAATTTAGAACCAAAAAAAAAAAAAATTCGCCGACCAAAATAATTTATATTAATTATTTAATGATTTTATTAAGAAAATTAATTAAAAAATAATAATAATAAGAAAATATTTTTTTTTCTTTATTGTGCTTGGGAGTCCTAGGAGACCCCCCAAAAAAATCCCCATGGCAAGGGGATGCCCCACGGAAAATCTCCCAAAATCCCCCCTTAGTCCCTAAAAGGAAACACTAACCGTGAGAAAAAGGCAGCACTAACCGTGACTTAGTCCCAAAAAAGGCAGCACTAACCGTGAGAAAAGGAAACACTACTAGTGAGACCATTTTTCATGGGGATCGCTTCGTCCGGGCAATGGGAGGCTCACCCATGGGGGAATGCAAGCACTAACCATGCCATAGAAGGGCTACAAGGCATCACAAACCATCAGAGACCCATTTTTCACTCAGTCCAAAAAAAGGAAACACTAACCGTGAGAAAAAGGCAGCACTAACCGTGACTTAGTCCCAAAAAAGGCAGCACTAACCGTGAGAAAAGGAAACACTACTAGTGAGACCCATTTTTCATGGGGATCGCCTCGTCCGGGCAATGGGAGGCTCTACCCATGGGGGAATGCAAGCACTAACCATGCCATAGAAGGGCTACAAGGCATCACAAAGCATCAGAGACCCATTTTTCACTCAGTCCAAAAAAAGGAAACACTAACCGTGAGAAAAAGGCAGCACTAACCGTGACTTAGTCCCAAAAAAGGCAGCACTAACCGTGAGAAAAGGAAACACTACTAGTGAGACCCATTTTTCATGGGGATCGCCTCGTCCGGGCAATGGGAGGCTCTACCCATGGGGGAATGCAAGCACTAACCATCCCATAGAAGGGCTACAAGGCATCACAAGCATCAGAGACCCATTTTTCACTCAGTCCAAAAAAAGGAAACACTAACCGTGAGAAAAAGGCAGCACTAACCGTGACTTAGTCCCAAAAAAGGCAGCACTAACCGTGAGAAAAGGAAACACTACTAGTGAGACCCATTTTTCATGGGGATCGCTTCGTCCGGGCAATGGGAGGCTCTACCCATGGGGGAATGCAAGCACTAACCATCCATAGAAGGGCTACAAGGCATCACAAACCATCAGAGACCCATTTTTCACTCAGTCCAAAAAAAGGAAACACTAACCGTGAGAAAAAGGCAGCACTAACCGTGACTTAGTCCCAAAAAAGGCAGCACTAACCGTGAGAAAAGGAAACACTACTAGTGAGACCCATTTTTCATGGGGATCGCCTCGTCCGGGCAATGGGAGGCTCTACCCATGGGGGAATGCAAGCACTAACCATGCCATAGAAGGGCTACAAGGCATCACAAAGCATCAGAGACCCATTTTTCACTCAGTCCAAAAAAAGGAAACACTAACCGTGAGAAAAAGGCAGCACTAACCGTGACTTAGTCCCAAAAAAGGCAGCACTAACCGTGAGAAAAGGAAACACTACTAGTGAGACCCATTTTTCATGGGGATCGCCTCGTCCGGGCAATGGGAGGCTCTACCCATGGGGGAATGCAAGCACTAACCATGCCATAGAAGGGCTACAAGGCATCACAAGCATCAGAGACCCATTTTTCACTCAGTCCAAAAAAAGGAAACACTAACCGTGAGAAAAAGGCAGCACTAACCGTGACTTAGTCCCAAAAAAGGCAGCACTAACCGTGAGAAAAGGAAACACTACTAGTGAGACCCATTTTTCATGGGGATCGCCTCGTCCGGGCAATGGGAGGCTCTACCCATGGGGGAATGCAAGCACTAACCATCCCATAGAAGGGCTACAAGGCATCACCAAGCATCAGAGACCCATTTTTCACTCAGTCCAAAAAAAGGAAACACTAACCGTGAGAAAAAGGCAGCACTAACCGTGACTTAGTCCCAAAAAAGGCAGCACTAACCGTGAGAAAAGGAAACACTACTAGTGAGACCCATTTTTCATGGGGATCGCCTCGTCCGGGCAATGGGAGGCTCTACCCATGGGGGAATGCAAGCACTAACCATCCATAGAAGGGCTACAAGGCATCACAAAGCATCAGAGACCCATTTTTCACTCAGTCCAAAAAAAGGAAACACTAACCGTGAGAAAAAGGCAGCACTAACCGTGACTTAGTCCCAAAAAAGGCAGCACTAACCGTGAGAAAAGGAAACACTACTAGTGAGACCCATTTTTCATGGGGATCGCCTCGTCCGGGCAATGGGAGGCTCTACCCAAGGGGGAATGCAAGCACTAACCATGCCATAGAAGGGCTACAAGGCATCACAAAGCATCAGAGACCCATTTTTCACTCAGTCCAAAAAAAGGAAACACTAACCGTGAGAAAAAGGCAGCACTAACCGTGACTTAGTCCCAAAAAAGGCAGCACTAACCGTGAGAAAAGGAAACACTACTAGTGAGACCCATTTTTCATGGGGATCGCCTCGTCCGGGCAATGGGAGGCTCTACCCATGGGGGAATGCAAGCACTAACCATCCCATAGAAGGGCTACAAGGCATCACAAAGCATCAGAGATCCATTTTTCACTCAGTCCAAAAAAAGGAAACACTAACCGTGAGAAAAAGGCAGCACTAACCGTGACTTAGTCCCAAAAAAGGCAGCACTAACCGTGAGAAAAGGAAACACTACTAGTGAGACCCATTTTTCATGGGGATCGCCTCGTCCGGGCAATGGGAGGCTCTACCCATGGGGGAATGCAAGCACTAACCATGCCATAGAAGGGCTACAAGGCATCACAAAGCATCAGAGACCCATTTTTCACTCAGTCCAAAAAAAGGAAACACTAACCGTGAGAAAAAGGCAGCACTAACCGTGACTTAGTCCCAAAAAAGGCAGCACTAACCGTGAGAAAAGGAAACACTACTAGTGAGACCCATTTTTCATGGGGATCGCCTCGTCCGGGCAATGGGAGGCTCTACCCATGGGGGAATGCAAGCACTAACCATGGCATAGAAGGCTACAAGGCAGCACAAAGCATCAGAGACCCATTTTTCACTCAGTCCAAAAAAAGGAAACACTAACCGTGAGAAAAAGGCAGCACTAACCGTGACTTAGTCCCAAAAAAGGCAGCACTAACCGTGAGAAAAGGAAACACTACTAGTGAGACCCATTTTTCATGGGGATCGCCTCGTCCGGGCAATGGGAGGCTCTACCCATGGGGGAATGCAAGCACTAACCATGCCATAGAAGGGCTACAAGGCATCACAAACCATCAGAGACCCATTTTTCACTCAGTCCAAAAAAAGGAAACACTAACCGTGAGAAAAAGGCAGCACTAACCGTGACTTAGTCCCAAAAAAGGCAGCACTAACCGTGAGAAAAGGAAACACTACTAGTGAGACCCATTTTTCATGGGGATCGCTCGTCCGGGCAATGGGAGGCTCTACCCATGGGGGAATGCAAGCACTAACCATGCCATAGAAGGGCTACAAGGCATCACAAAGCATCAGAGACCCATTTTTCACTCAGTCAAAAAAAGGAAACACTAACCGTGAGAAAAAGGCAGCACTAACCGTGACTTAGTCCCAAAAAAGGCAGCACTAACCGTGAGAAAAGGAAACACTACTAGTGAGACCCATTTTTCATGGGGATCGCCTCGTCCGGGCAATGGGAGGCTCTACCCATGGGGGAATGCAAGCACTAACCATGGCATATAAGGGCTACAAGGCATCACCAAGCATCAGAGACCCATTTTTCACTCAGTCCAAAAAAGGAAACACTAACCGTGAGAAAAAGGCAGCACTAACCGTGACTTAGTCCCAAAAAAGGCAGCACTAACCGTGAGAAAAGGAAACACTACTAGTGAGACCCATTTTTCATGGGGATCGCCTCGTCCGGGCAATGGGAGGCTCTACCCATGGGGGAATGCAAGCACTAACCATGGCATATAAGGGCTACAAGGCATCACAAAGCATCAGAGACCCATTTTTCACTCAGTCCAAAAAAAGGAAACACTAACCGTGAGAAAAAGGCAGCACTAACCGTGACTTAGTCCCAAAAAAGGCAGCACTAACCGTGAGAAAAGGAAACACTACTAGTGAGACCCATTTTTCATGGGGATCGCCTCGTCCGGGCAATGGGAGGCTCTACCCATGGGGGAATGCAAGCACTAACCATGGCATATAAGGCCTACAAGGCATCACCAAGCATCAGAGACCCATTTTCACTCAGTCCAAAAAAGGAAACACTAACCGTGAGAAAAAGGCAGCACTAACCGTGACTTAGTCCCAAAAAAGGCAGCACTAACCGTGAGAAAAGGAAACACTACTAGTGAGACCCATTTTTCATGGGGATCGCCTCGTCCGGGCAATGGGAGGCTCTACCCATGGGGGAATGCAAGCACTAACCATGGCATATAAGGCCTATAAGGCATCACCAAGCATCAGAGATCCATTTTTCACTCAGTCCAAAAAAAGGAAACACTAACCGTGAGAAAAAGGCAGCACTAACCGTGACTTAGTCCCAAAAAAGGCAGCACTAACCGTGAGAAAAGGAAACACTACTAGTGAGACCCATTTTTCATGGGGATCGCCTCGTCCGGGCAATGGGAGGCTCTACCCAGGGGGAATGCAAGCACTAACCATGCCATAGAAGGGCTACAAGGCATCACAAAGCATCAGAGACCCATTTTTCACTCAGTCCAAAAAAAGGAAACACTAACCGTGAGAAAAAGGCAGCACTAACCGTGACTTAGTCCCAAAAAAGGCAGCACTAACCGTGAGAAAAGGAAACACTACTAGTGAGACCCATTTTTCATGGGGATCGCGTCGTCCGGGCAATGGGAGGCTCAACCCATGGGGGAATGCAAGCACTAACCATGGCATATAAGGGCTACAAGGCATCACAAACCATCAGAGACCCATTTTTCACTCAGT
>JACGCM010001117.1:0-5000 GCA_014058105.1 Kingdonia uniflora | reverse complement strand
AAATGTTTTTTTTTTAAATGTTTTTTTTTATAAAATATTTTTTTTTAAAAGATCCTCGGAAATCAGGATGGTTTTTTTTTTTCTCTCTTTTCCCTGAAAACGTTGCACTTGAAAAGATCGGAGTAAGAACCAGGCGGCATTCGTTAGTAGATAGTAAGCCGCAATGACCAGGCGACCGTGCGAGACAATCCTCTATGGGAGATGAGTGAGAGACAATCCTCTACGGGAGATGTAGCAATCACTACTTGTAACAAGCACTACTTCCTCATTGCCGAGCGACTTACCTACACCTACTAGCCACGGGCCAAGCTCTTCAAAAACCAACTACAACGTTTCAGGATCGGGACATCGGGACATCGGTTCGGGTCATCGGTTCGGGACATCGGGCGGCTGGTGCGTCCATGAATTTCATCCATTATAGTGTAATTCGTCATCCACATGATATCCGCAAATGATCATCCGAGTGGATAATCAAGCACGGTTGACAAGCAGTTGGCCGAACACATCAAGCTGAAATTATCCATGTTACCAGGTACACAAACAGAAAATCCAAGTATAACTCGTGGAGCAAGGCAATACGTCCCCAAGACAACCCATTCGAGCCTTCATTTTCCCTCATTTAGAGGTTTATCAAGAGGTTGATCATGCCTGACACACACAAAGTTCACCCAAATAATCCCATCCATGCACAGGAGGGCCTTCCCCCTTAATATAGCTACTAAGTAAATAGCTAGTCTCCAAAAGGAAACATCAAATGTTGAGACGAAGCGTACTGGGCATTATCAAAATCTTAACTCGATATTCACGGACCTTCATATGGTTTTTCTTGAAGGATATGATGTAGAGCTAATTTAGAACCAAAAAAAAAAAAAATTCGCCGACCAAAATAATTTATATTAATTATTTAATGATTTTATTAAGAAAATTAATTAAAAAATAATAATAATAAGAAAAATTTTTTTTTTTCTTTATTGTGCTTGGGAGTCCTAGGAGACCCCCCAAAAAAATCCCCATGGCAAGGGGATGCCCCACGGAAAATCTCCCAAAATCCCCCCTTAGTCCCTAAAAGGAAACACTAACCGTGAGAAAAAGGCAGCACTAACCGTGACTTAGTCCCAAAAAAGGCAGCACTAACCGTGAGAAAAGGAAACACTACTAGTGAGACCAATTTTTCATGGGGATCGCTTCGTCCGGGCAATGGGAGGCCCTACCCATGGGGGAATGCAAGCACTAACCATCCCATAGAAGGGCTACAAGGCATCACAAACCATCAGAGACCCATTTTTCACTCAGTCCAAAAAAAGGAAACACTAACCGTGAGAAAAAGGCAGCACTAACCGTGACTTAGTCCCAAAAAAGGCAGCACTAACCGTGAGAAAAGGAAACACTACTAGTGAGACCCATTTTTCATGGGGATCGCCTCGTCCGGGCAATGGGAGGCTCTACCCATGGGGGAATGCAAGCACTAACCATGCCATATAAGGCCTATAAGGCATCACAAAGCATCAGAGATCCATTTTTCACTCAGTCCAAAAAAAGGAAACACTAACCGTGAGAAAAAGGCAGCACTAACCGTGACTTAGTCCCAAAAAAGGCAGCACTAACCGTGAGAAAAGGAAACACTACTAGTGAGACCCATTTTTCATGGGGATCGCCTCGTCCGGGCAATGGGAGGCTCTACCCATGGGGGAATGCAAGCACTAACCATGGCATATAAGGGCTATAAGGCATCACCAAGCATCAGAGATCCATTTTTCACTCAGTCCAAAAAAAGGAAACACTAACCGTGAGAAAAAGGCAGCACTAACCGTGACTTAGTCCCAAAAAAGGCAGCACTAACCGTGAGAAAAGGAAACACTACTAGTGAGACCCATTTTTCATGGGGATCGCATCGTCCGGGCAATGGGAGGCCTACCCATGGGGGAATGCAAGCACTAACCATCCCATAGAAGGGCTACAAGGCATCACAAACCATCAGAGACCCATTTTTCACTCAGTCCAAAAAAGGAAACACTAACCGTGAGAAAAAGGCAGCACTAACCGTGACTTAGTCCCAAAAAAGGCAGCACTAACCGTGAGAAAAGGAAACACTACTAGTGAGACCCATTTTTCATGGGGATCGCCTCGTCCGGGCAATGGGAGGCTCTACCCATGGGGGAATGCAAGCACTAACCATGCATAGAAGGGCTATAAGGCATCACAAGCATCAGAGATCCATTTTTCACTCAGTCCAAAAAAGGAAACACTAACCGTGAGAAAAAGGCAGCACTAACCGTGACTTAGTCCAAAAAAGGCAGCACTAACCGTGAGAAAAGGAAACACTACTAGTGAGACCCATTTTCATGGGGATCGCCTCGTCCGGGCAATGGGAGGCTCTACCATCGGGGGAATGCAAGCACTAACCATGGCATATAAGGCCTATAAGGCATCACCAAGCATCAGAGATCCATTTTTCACTCAGTCCAAAAAAAGGAAACACTAACCGTGAGAAAAAGGCAGCACTAACCGTGACTTAGTCCCAAAAAAGGCAGCACTAACCGTGAGAAAAGGAAACACTACTAGTGAGACCCATTTTTCATGGGGATCGCCTCGTCCGGGCAATGGGAGGCTCACCCATGGGGGAATGCAAGCACTAACCATGGCATAGAAGGGCCAAGGCATCACCAAGCATCAGAGACCCATTTTTCACTCAGTCCAAAAAAAGGAAACACTAACCGTGAGAAAAAGGCAGCACTAACCGTGACTTAGTCCCAAAAAAGGCAGCACTAACCGTGAGAAAAGGAAACACTACTAGTGAGACCCATTTTTCATGGGGATCGCCTCGTCCGGGCAATGGGAGGCTCTACCCATGGGGGAATGCAAGCACTAACCATGGCATATAAGGCCTATAAGGCATCACCAAGCATCAGAGATCCATTTTTCACTCAGTCCAAAAAAAGGAAACACTAACCGTGAGAAAAAGGCAGCACTAACCGTGACTTAGTCCCAAAAAAGGCAGCACTAACCGTGAGAAAAGGAAACACTACTAGTGAGACCCATTTTTCATGGGGATCGCCTCGTCCGGGCAATGGGAGGCTCTACCCAAGGGGGAATGCAAGCACTAACCATGCCATAGAAGGGCTACAAGGCATCACAACCATCAGAGACCCATTTTTCACTCAGTCCAAAAAAAGGAAACACTAACCGTGAGAAAAAGGCAGCACTAACCGTGACTTAGTCCCAAAAAAGGCAGCACTAACCGTGAGAAAAGGAAACACTACTAGTGAGACCCATTTTTCATGGGGATCGCCTCGTCCGGGCAATGGGAGGCTCTACCCTGGGGAATGCAAGCACTAACCATGCCATAGAAGGCCTATAAGGCATCACAAAGCATCAGAGACCCATTTTTCACTCAGTCCAAAAAAAGGAAACACTAACCGTGAGAAAAAGGCAGCACTAACCGTGACTTAGTCCCAAAAAAGGCAGCACTAACCGTGAGAAAAGGAAACACTACTAGTGAGACCCATTTTCATGGGGATCGCCTCGTCCGGGCAATGGGAGGCTCTACCCAGGGGGAATGCAAGCACTAACCATGGCATATAAGGCTACAAGGCATCACAAAGCATCAGAGACCCATTTTTCACTCAGTCCAAAAAAAGGAAACACTAACCGTGAGAAAAAGGCAGCACTAACCGTGACTTAGTCCCAAAAAGGCAGCACTACCGTGAGAAAAGGAAACACTACTAGTGAGACATTTTTCATGGGGATCGCCTCGTCCGGGCAATGGGAGGCTCTACCCATGGGGAATGCAAGCACTAACCATCCCATAGAAGGCTACAAGGCATCACAAACCATCAGAGACCCATTTTTCACTCAGTCCAAAAAAAGGAAACACTAACCGTGAGAAAAAGGCAGCACTAACCGTGACTTAGTCCCAAAAAAGGCAGCACTAACCGTGAGAAAAGGAAACACTACTAGTGAGACCCATTTTTCATGGGGATCGCTTCGTCCGGGCAATGGGAGGCCTACCCATGGGGGAATGCAAGCACTAACCATGCCATAGAAGGGCTACAAGGCATCACAAACCATCAGAGACCCATTTTTCACTCAGTCCAAAAAAAGGAAACACTAACCGTGAGAAAAAGGCAGCACTAACCGTGACTTAGTCCCAAAAAAGGCAGCAAACCGGAGAGAAAAGGAACACTACTAGTGAGACCATTTCATGGGGATCGCCTCGTTCCGGCAATGGGAGGCCCTACCCATGGGGGAATGCAAGCACTAACCATGCCATAGAGGGTCAAGGCATCACAAAACCATCAGAGACCATTTTTCACTCAGTCCAAAAAAGGAAACACTACCGTGAAAAAAGGCAGCACTAACCGTGACTTAGTCCCAAAAAGGCAGCACTAACCGTGAGAAAAGGAAACACTACTAGTGAGACCCATTTTTCATGGGATCGCCTCGTCCGGGCAATGGGGAGGCTCACCCAGGGGGAATGCAAGCACTAACCATGCCATATAAGGGCTACAAGGCATCACAAAGCATCAGAGACCCATTTTTCACTCAGTCCAAAAAAAGGAAACACTAACCGTGAGAAAAGGCAGCACTAACCGTGACTTAGTCCAAAAAAGGCAGCACTAACCGTGAGAAAAGGAAACACTACTAGTGAGACCAATTTTCATGGGGATCGCCTCGTCCGGGCAAGGGAGGCTCTACCCATGGGGGAATGCAAGCACTAACCATGGCAATAAGGACTCGAAGGCATCACACACCATCAGAGACCATTTTTCACTCAGTCCAAAAAAAGGAAACACTAACCGTGAGAAAAGGCAGCACTAACGTTGACTTAGTCCCAATAAAAGGGCGCACTACCGTGAGAAAAGAAACACTACTAGTGAGGCCATTTTTCTTGGGATCGCCTCGTCCGGGGAGGGGCGTCTCCCCCCAGGGGGAAGGCAAGCACTAACCATGGCCTATAAGGCCTACAAGTCATCAAAACATCAGAGACCCATATTTCACTC
>JACGCM010000199.1:0-46930 GCA_014058105.1 Kingdonia uniflora | reverse complement strand
TGAAGAGCTTCAACGTGGATCCGCTGATCTTTTTATTATTGGGTTTTTTCTGCAGTCATTTGTTTTTGGAGTTCAACCACTGCATTATGAAGGTCGACTGTTCCCGGATCGGAATGTTGGCAGATCTCTCACCGTGCTGGATTGGCTTTTGAGATTCATTTGGTCATTGTGAGGATGGTAGATTAGGATTGGTAAAGAAAGTGTGGTTCCTTCCCACAGACGGCGCCAATTGTAATAGCGTATTTTCCGAGAGAAAAACCTTCGCCAAATACTACTATTCGTAGGATTGCATAATAAAGAGCTAATCAACCAGGATTTACGTGAAAACTCAGTAAAAGCTGAGAAAACCACGACCTCGAGGAGGGTTTGATGTAAATCTAGTAGATGCTAGTTATTATAAGTTTTTCGGAGTGATGCTAGGGTTTAAGGAGTAAAGATAGTAAGAATGCTCTCTTTTTAGAATCTATTCTCTGCCTGTATTTATAGTAGATACAGGCAGTTTACAAAAAGAAAGAAATAGTCACATATTCTGTGGGAGGTGGCAAACTTTGTGGATCTCTAATAGTTCTCTCTTGGCCAAGCTTCAGCGGCTACTTTTGGTAAGTTGAGGACTCATGGTATCTTCTAGAATGCTGAGTTGTCTTCGACTATACAATGTTGAGCTACTTTCAAATATTCATGCTGGCTTTATTCTTGCCAAATCTGAAGAATATGCTACTACAGTACACCTCCAACCTAATGTTGTCAAGGATACCATACTTCGCCTTAAAATATAATATTTTCACTGTTTTTTGAAGCTTCCCCATAACACTCCACCTCTTCCTCCTCTACCGTTTTTATCTCCTCTCCTTCACACCCCCCACCTTCACACTCTTCTCGATCACTTTCTTACGGCTCATGATCGACATCTGTATCTGTCTTCTCCCCATCCAAGACTTCGATCACCCTAGCCTCCAATTTGAATCGATTAACACTATCCACATCCGAGCTACTCTGCCCAACTCTATACCTACCGCCAACTCTGAACACAAGTTGCTACATCGCTTATTAGTGGTTCTACGTCCAAAGGTTCTTGAAGATCCTTCTCTATCAGCATCATGACGGTTTAACATTTGGATTAGTTCAGTCATTTTTTACCTGAAAATCATATCCCATTTTTTAAGTTAGTATAATATCATCTTCAACATTATATATGTTCGTATGTTAGTCTCGATACTATTGTCGAGTTATTTCTCAACCCATCATTCTTCTATTACTATCCAGTTCAACATTATTACATTAGTTGTCAATAAAAGTTTTTACATCAAAATTTTACTTAAGTCCTAAATCGAGAACAATTTTATGTCCCTAATCAATTTTGCTTGAGTGTACATGAACTACAAAACTCTTCGAAGACGTTTCATCTGCCAAGTTTCCCGTCAAACGGACCTAAATCCAGCACCACAACTACACATATCCTAATACACCAGATATCACCAGAAAAATCCTAAATCCCACCGTAACACCGACTGTAACCAAAACACACTCTCTCCCCACACCACCATCAATTACTTCAATCCTTCTATCCCAACACTCCAATGTCATTTACGACACCTTCCACATATCAAACACATCACTATATCATCACACAACAACAATATTTTAGAAAACCCTAGAAATAGTTTTATTTATCAATTTCTCTACAAATATTAACTATTACTTAAATTCCTTCATACATACCAGTCCTAGAGTTGATATCTAAAAGGGTTTACACAGAATCGCGATACATGCAACGAAACATTGAATACAAAATAAATTCTCAAACAAAAACTCACCTTGAATTCATGACGCTTCCAAATTCCTTTCTTTTGCAAGCTTGGCCCTCTTGATCAAAACGTCAATCACCTCGTTCCCAATGATGGACAAAGACACAAGAGAGGAACACAATGAATTAAAGCTCAAACAAAAAATTTCAGAGTCAGTGGAGTGTTCGCCGACCACGGGGCTATTTTAGGCCCACGCGACTATTCATCGCACCCCTCATGAGTTCAAGTACCCGAGCATAACGTCACGCAGTCTCTTCTCAAAGTCTTTAACCCTTCGCCTCATGAATACTAACAAGCATATGCATTGCTACTCCAAACGTCCATATACCCCATATCTCCTCTATTATATCCATCTTCACCAATACAGTTCTTATGTTGATATAAAGCAATTGTACCTCCAATTTCTTATACCTCCAAATATCACCTACAGGAGAGTAACTAGCCATATTCTACAAGCACCTACAATACATCTTTCCTTTTTTATTCCCTCCAATATTCTAGGGACAGTTGTAACCACAATTCAAATTCAAATGATATTCGACAATACAATACCCGCACATTGAGCTGAAATCGCAATTCAAATATTTAACATAACACTTTTGATCAATCGCAATTCAAATCATGTTCGAGAAGAGAAAGGAAGTGTAACACAATAGTACTTCGAGACCATTTTGCCTTGTGAAGGTCGATAACAAAATCTGACAAATATATAAAGCAATTTATTTTAAAACAATACTAGCATACAAGATTATTCATTTATTGCAACCACGATAGCCAACAGGACAGCCTTCAGCCGTTCTAAGCAGTAAAAGCATCTTCCTCCCTCACCAATGCCTTGACACGGTTCATTAGACTACCAATACGCTTTGAATGACTTAGAATTACGGATTGCAACTGGCACTGATACAGGTAGTCCTCTTCAGCCAATTTGCCTCCACCTTGCTCATCCTCTCATAGTTGGGCTCCACTAGTTTACCAAAATCAGTTTAGCAGCTCCCAATACTTGTCGTAAACACAATTGTTAAACGCCTCCTCCCAGACCTGTGCCTCATCCTCACCATCTTAGTAACTTGTAAATGATCCTCAGTACATAATGGGTATTTATATGAACAACTCAATGCATCACAGCTCCCAAGAGTCAAAGACAACAATTATTATCCATTGGAACTCTGACAACCCAGTTAACCAAACTCCTAGGGAACTGCTTAAGGGCCTTACACAATCTACACGTATCACTTCGAGATCCTATTCTAATTCGTAACAGTAGAGTTCGACATTTTCTCTCAGCATAACAACAAGTAATAGTATCGAGAATAGGGAAGTTGTAGTAACATATTTCCTAGAGTTAACAAGGAGAAGCTAGCAGAACTTAGTCGAAGATATTCTGTCATTCGAGAAGGTGCAAGTCCATGCCTACAGATCTCGACCCTCCACAAATAGCTTACGCTTGGTTAAATAGAGTTGTTACAAGAAGATTCGCAAAGTTTGCCCACTGGCCACCAAAATAGGAAACCATTTATTTTTGTAACTACTTGTATCCATTATAAATACAGGCAGAGCATATGTTAATTCGATTCACAACTTTATCATTCTTCCACAATTTCATGTCCTTACTATTTACCAATTGTAATAACTATCACCTATTAGATTTTTATACCTAAATCCTCATCGAGATCGTGGTTTTTCTCAAGTTTTACTAAGTTTTACATAAATCTAGCGTGTTCAGGTTTACAATTATAATTTCTTTACTAAAGTATTGGTGAAGTTTACCTTTCAGAAAACATGCCATTACAGCTTTAAATTTCTTTATTGAACTACCTGTAGGGGACGATGGTATCAGAAAGTGTAAATACAATTATTGCCCACACACATACTTGATAGGTGGGACGGGTAACATGAAATGACATATTAAAGCTTACACCGCAAGAACTAGTCATGATGTAAGACAATAGTGTTATCCAATCCGAGTCTAATATGTCATTGATGTCATCTAAGTTTGATCCCAAAATTTTTCGTGAGTTAGTAAATGTTGCCATCGTTAGGCGCTCCCTCCCTTTTTAGTTTTGTTGAATATGAGGGTGTAAGAAATGCGTTTAACTATGCAGTATATGCAAGCCGTGATATTAAGCTAGTTTTACAAAATAATTCAGAAGCTGACATTCTTAAAATGTATAAAATAGAAAAGGGGCTGATTGGAATATGTTGCTTGAAGTTCATGGAAAAATAAGCTTAACCTCAGACTTGTGAATCTCGGTCACAAGAGATGGTTATTTCCCCACTTTTGTTAATAAAGAGTGGAAGTTGGAGAAGAATGTGCTCAATTACTCTTATATGTCTTCTCCACACAATAGGGTTTCGATTTGCAAAAATATTTATACTCTTTTGTCTTAGTGGAAGATTGAAAAGAAGTTATTTTTAATTGTCTTGGATAATGCATCCTCAAATGATTCCTTCGTTGGGCTACTTAGGACCCAATTAAATTTGAGGAGTACTATTTTTTAATGAGGATTTTTTTTCATGTTCGATACTGTGCTCACATTATAAACTTGATATTGAAAGAAGGTTTAAAGGAGATAGATGAAGCTGTGGAGAAGATAAGGGAAAGTGTGAGGTACTTTAGGGTTTCTCAAGGGAGAAAACAATCATTTAAGGAATGTGTGAGGAATCTTGCTCTTTCAGCTACTAAGGGTTGAGACAAGACGTTCGAACTAGGTGGAATTCAATATTTCTTATATTTGATAGTGCATTACACTATTGTCAAGCATTTAGCCATCTCCAAATGCTTGATTCAAATTACAAGAATTGCCCCTTAGATGAAGAATGGGTTAAGGTAGAAAAAAAATTACGAGTTTTTGAGTGCTTTCTATGAAGTAACTTGTGTGTTTTCTGGGGCAAAGTTTACTACCTCCAACCTATACTTTCCACAAGTCTTTATGGTGCAACATGCTTTATCTAAAGCAATTGAGGGATCGAATGTTTATCTAAAGAAAATGGCTTCATAAATAATGGTGAAATTTGAGAAATATTGGTCAAAGCTCAACCTTATATTTGTTCTTGCCGTGGTCTTGGATCTTAACTACAAACTCCAATTTGTAGAGTATTCCTACATGCAAATCTATAGAGTTGATTCTTTGGAGATAACACTAGATCGGGATAAATTATTTATTCTTTTCGAGACCTATTACTTAACATATGCAAATGTGGGAGGTTCTAGTTCGGGAGGAGCAAGTTCCCGAGTTCACAACTCAAGTTCTAAGAGGGGAATGGATGCCTCAAAGGTATATTGATTTTTAAAGATTTGTTTTCATATTTATTTAGCTTAATTGTAGTTCTTACTCTCTTATTGATTATTAAGCATTTGATGGTTTTGATGATGAGGAAATATATATTTTTTCTAGCAAATCTCAATTGCAATTGTATTTGGAGTAGCCCAAATTAAAGATGATTCTTGATTTAGACATTCTTGACTTTTGGAATGAGAACCAACTCTGATATTTGGAGTTCTCCTTGATGGCTCGTGATATTCTTTTAATTCCCATATCTACGGCTGACTCAGAGTTGGCATTTTTCATTGGTGGTAGAGTGTTTGATTCTTTTTGTAGTACCTTAAAGCCGGATAATGCCGAGGCTTTGATTTATACTCGAGATTATTATAAAACGAAACATTTATCTGATTAAATTAGAGGATGGGTTTTGGATTAAACTTACTGATTTGAAGATTTCAAATGATTTGAGCTGCTTTATTCCATCAAACTTCCCTAAAAAATAACATTGAACCCTAAAAGCACCGCATGGCTTTTGGGGTTAAAATAGGTATACGCGGGAGAAAAGGTTGCCCAATTGAACGTCAAATATTAAGAAAACATCAACAACAACAAAAATGTCGTTAGGGGGAGAAAGGGTATTTTTAGGTGCAGCAGTATTTGAGAGTGATGTACCCAACCTAGTATAAGCAGATTTAACAAAAAACTTAAAGTTGGATTCATGAATCCTTTGTATTTTAGCAGTGTGAAATTGAGCTGCAAGAGGAAGAGCCAATATGTGAGTCACCTCATGAGCAAGAAATAATTGATGTAAAAGGAGAAAAAAAAAATGGGGGGTGTTCAAGGGTATTTAAATAATTTTATGTTATGGGGCTCTAACATATACTAATACATACAAGTGAGAATCTTGAGATTAAGTTCTTCCTTTCATGATTTCATCTTTTGTTGATGAAAACCCTAGAAAATATAACAATTGAGTATTGATTTTGAGTTAGGGGTTAATCAAACAAAATGAGAGAGAGAGAGATTGCAATTGCAACCATGATTTACAAGAGAGAGAAAGATGTACCTCATATATAGAGAAAGGACGGGAGTTCTAATACATAGAGTTGAATTTGGTTAGGGTTCGACATCGTCCGATATACAACTTAGGAATATATACAACAAAATAAAATGAATCACAATATCAATTCGAAGAAACAAGCTTAAATAAACCTATATTTACACCAAATTTGTTATGGAGTAGATGTTCTAACTCACACCACACATAATATGTATGAATTTGAAGTCTCACATTTTGAACAAAATTACTAACACTATGGCCTTTATTGAAATGGGCATTAGCCCTATTTCTTAAGGGCCAAAGCCCAGGCCCAAAGCTCCATTTCTCACATTCCCACTCTCAAGAGTGTACTCATAAAACCTAGGGTTTCCGCCCCAAACCATCAAACTCGATTTGACAAATTAGGGTTTCATCTTCGATCAATCGCTAGAGATGAAGACGATCCTCTCATCCGAAACAATGGATATCCCCGAAGGAGTGAAGATCAAAGTAAAAGCAAAGATCATCGAAGTCGAGGGTCCTCGAGGAAAGCTCATTCGAAACTTCAAACATTTAAACCTAGATTTTCAACTTATCACAAACCCTGAAACAGGGAAGAAACAATTGAAGGTTGATGCATGGTTTGGAGCAAGGAAAACAACTGCTGCGATCCGAACTGCACTTAGTCATGTTGAGAATCTCATCACTGGAGTTACTAAAGGGTATCGGTATAAGATGAGGTTCGTGTATGCTCATTTCCCTATCAATGCTAGTATCACTAATGGGAACAAAGGGATTGAGATCAGGAACTTTTTGGGTGAGAAGAAGGTATGTGTTTTGATATATTTAGGGGATACCCAGTTTGTTTCATTCATGAAATTATTTTTGGTTTGTGGTTTGCGGTTTGCGGTTTGGTGCTCATTTGGATTACTTTGAGGCATACCCATTTGCATGATTGCGGTGTAGACGTTGTTTGTGTTGTAGATTGATATGTTGTTACTGGAATTAATATTTGTTAAGTGCACATAGTTAACTCTAATGTATTCTCACAGGGTATATTTTGCATATATTTACGGGTCTATTCGAGTTTGGGTAAAAGTTTGATTTTGAACTATTGTATATGATATATAGTTTTTGAGATGAAAGAGTAACCATAAAGCAGTAACATCAAAAATTAATGCATGATAGTTAAACTTATAAAGCATTGGAACAAGCACAAATGGAATATAACAATGAAACTACATGTTGATAGAATAAACATTGAAAAACATGGAAAATAAAAAAGATACCATTAGGAAACTTATGAAAGCTAGAATAAGAAAAATAAATCTTTACTAGTTTACTTTGAATAAAGGAAGAAAAAACCCTTAGAGCGAAAACATTAGGGATTTTGTGAAAATGACATCCAAGTGAGTAAATAAACTATCAAATAAGCTGGTTTATAATTTCAAGGTGGACTGAAGCCTGAATTTTTTTACCCAAAAGAATCCCTGAGTGCAAACCTAACAGTTGAGTGGACCGTGTTTCAGTACTTGCTGGTGGATAACTGCCCACACTGAGTCCTTCGTTCCTCCCCTGATTTTTATACGTCTTGAATTGAAAAATGATAAAAGTGTTTGAAGTGATCATTTGTGATAAATTTAGTACAGTCCACTGTCTAATGAATATATTATATGCAAGACAGCCAACTGCTGGGATTTTACTAAATTTATAGTTGGAGTTTGCCGTTGTCAAAACTCCTCAAAAAGTTACTAAAATGTAATTGTTGGCTCATTTCTTAACAACCTCATCTAAGTTTGTTTTTCATGTAGAAAAAGGAGATTTGATTGTATAAATTGCATTGAAGTCATTTATGTGCGACATAGACCAAATATTCATCTCTTTAATGTCTTGTGTTATATTGCAATGGGAAAATAGTACTCTTTCTTCTCTTATATTTTTCTCCAGTATTTCAATGTTTGTAACTCATTGACTTTAAATCTCTCCTTTCTTACTCAATCATACCTTTGAATTTTCACCCTTTAACCATTATCTTTGACACCACTTCAAACAAAATTGACAACCGCTACAATCGGCACTTGTATCAACAACTATTTGTTCAGCTCAGCTCAGCCACGACCAAGACCACTACCACTAGAGAGCAGCGTAATGGGTTTTCCCCTTCTGTTTTCTTCTTCATCTCTAACGTCACTTGTGTTCTCCTCTTTCTTTCTGCTACAGTTTGCAATATTATTGCCTACAGTGTTAAAAAAAGTTCATGTATTGGTAGAACATAGTGCTATTATCAGTTATAAACATCTCTTTTACTTATGAAACACCTCTATTCTTTGTCTCCATCATCTAAACCTTTGTCATTTAGGAAATATGCTTTGCAATAACTCTGCTGCATTATCTGACGTCTTAACCCAGTATATTTTACATGTGGCAATTCATTCTAATTCAATACACCGACGCATCACATTAGATGCTATCAGTCCCGGCCTTAGGGGTGTGCGAGGGCACGGGGCCCATTTTTTTTTCGCTTAAGGTCTAGAAGAAAAAAATAAAATTTAGTATATGTTACATATGATAGACTTTAGCTTAATTGGTTGATACTTTTTGTATTTTGTAAGGGGTCAGAGGTTCAAGCCCTTACAACAACAAAAAGTTTAAGCCCCATTTTAATTTCTGCACAGGGCTTTGCAACTATCTGGCCGACCCTGGATGCTATACTCACCATTACGTGCAATTTCACATATGTGGTTACTCTGAAATTCAACAGTTTCATCTGATTTCACCCTAGTTTAATCTAGTTTCACCTATAATGTCCTATTCCATCTCATTTCACCTAATTTCATCAGTTTCCAAAGTCATGGTTGAAAATAAATAAATGTAAACCTGCAATTTATGTATATAACATGTTTGAGTGCATTAGGCCTTTTTTGTCGATGTATCCCTCTTTCTGTATTTGTCAGTTTTTATGAGTGAGCATTTTTTGGGCCAGGTGATGAAAATGGATTTATATCTCACGACAGTCATCTGAGACATTACGTTGTCAAGGTTGATACAAAGATCCGTTCTTTTTGATGGCTCTTTATGTCTTAACTTGTGTGATATTTCTGAGTTTTTTTTATGTTTTGCAGAACATCCATACTGTGGTTTTAACTAGAAAGACAATTGTCAGATGTGGAATTGTTAGGTTTTGTCCAGTTTGTGCTTATTTATTTGATTTCAGATATCCTGATATTTACTTTATGAAAACGTAAATTTTACTGTCAATGAATCTATGGTAATCTTTATACTATAGAATATATTGGATTTCCAACTACTAGTTACCTCTTGAAAACTGTTGGCATTAATTGTGTCAGCAAATGTTATCATTCATGTTTATAAATATTCTTGATGAAATGTGATATAAGTTATTTTTATTGCAAATGCTTTGCTAGTAAATGATATTTAGTCTCCAATTTAAACCAAGCTATTGTTTCATCAGGTGCGGAAGGTTGACATGCTTGATGGCGTGACCATTCTACGGTCAGATAAGGTCAAGGATGAACTTGTATTGGATGGGAATGATGTTGAACTTGTCTCCCGCTCAGCTGCCTTGATAAACCAGGTATGTTCCTATCTTACTTTCAGAATGTTTATCTTTATGTACCTTTCATTCAGATTTTGTTGGTTACTAAATGCATGGTTTTGTTGGAACAGAAATGCCACGTCAAAAAGAAAGACATTAGGAAATTTCTTGATGGTATCTATGTTAGCGAGAAAGGAACCGTAGCTACTGAAGAGTGATGATAAATCAGATTACAGACCTCCTGTTTTGTTCCATCTTTAGTTTGTGGGTTGCCTCAAGTATGATCTGGAATTGTCTTTTTATTGCTTCGATATTTGTAATACTATGTTTGGAGTGTACTCCAGAGAATTTTTGGTTAGAAATAATATTTTTGTTTGGACAAGTAAAACAACCTTTCGTCCGCTTTTATTATGTTAGTTATTTTTGGAAATGATTTCAACTTATATATTTGGTTAATCACATTTTGTGGCACCTATTAATGATTTTAATCCCTTGTTGTTCTGAGTTCTATTTTCCGGTGTCAATTGCAATTATTGATGCACATTGGCTTGCTCATTGTTTTAGATAGCAAAAAATTTGGTGGTCTAATGAAAATGTTTAGTTTTGATTTAGACTTCAAAGTCCCATTTTTTTATGGAATGTTATGGATCTGTTTAGATAGGAAACGGTGTACCTTAATTTCCAGAACTCCAACTCGCTGATCAAATTTAATTTCAAGAACTCCAACTTGCTGATCATAATCACAAAGTTTAGATAGGAAACGGTATTGGGTTTTGTTGGACCTTAATTTTAAGAACTCCAACTCGCTGATCATAACTACAGAGTGAAATATGAGTTATGAGTTTCCCAAAGTAGTGTTTTTAGACTCTACGTAAACATACATGTGTTCGCTTTAAAATATTTTACGGCTAGAGGCTGAATGATTTCCTATATAGCGCGATAATGGTTCCACGGTGTACTTGAGAATGGCTGAACGCAAAGTCTCCATAGGAATCGTTCAGTTTCCTCCCCTATCTCAGACATTATATGGCGTTGGTATCTTCCCACTATAAAGTGAATTGGAACAAATCGATAATATTAATCCAAAGAAATAACATTAAGTAAACCTATATTCATGCCAAATGTGCTGTAGACCAGGTTTTACAAACTCACGCCATAGCCATTCAGTAGGAGTAGAAACATGCAAGAATTAGAAGACACGCATTTGGAAGCAAAAATAAACATACACATACATATTTCACTCTTTATTACTATTGACTAGTATCTACTTCCAGTCTTCCATGCTATATAGTTCTTACTTCATATCCATCCATATTAGGCTGGAGAAACAGTGTCACTAGGGCGTGGATGATACTCTTCTTTTTCTATCTTCACAAGCTACTTCAATGATTCGTTTTATTTTTTTAGTAAAGCAACAATGATCCTTCGAATGCGAGTAAACAAATAAATTCCTAGAAATTCGTTATTCTCACCATATGGCTTATCGAATAAATCATGGAGAAACATTTTATACAGTACTTAAATACCAAATGGTACCAGGTTAATCATAGCATACACAAGAAATAATAGTTGATTGGGATTTTAGGATTTTAAGCTCAGTATCAAAAGAACCAGCCTTAAACCATGTTATCCACAAGTGCATGATAAACTGTGATCAAACACATTAGCCTAGTTTATATATTCTGGTAATGCTGCAGTAGTTATATCAAACGCATTAGCCTACTGTATGTATTCTAGTAATGTTGCAGTAGTGACTAACAGTTTTGTGCAGTAAACAACGCAAAGAACATGCAGTTACCAGTTTCTCACAGCAACTGCCTACCACCATACACAGTTAAATCTCTGGGGTTCAGTAACATTGAAATCAAAATAGTAAATGGAAAATAAAATCCCCGTAAAAAACAGACATTTTGATTGTTGAGAACGACCAAGGTATTAACTTTGCACCATGGAAGAGTAATAAAACACCATCTTCATTAAAAGAGTAACAAGGGCACTAAAACCTCTTCTTAAAGCTTTAAACTACATCCTCCATTTGACGAGTAACAACAACAATGCCAATCTTAATCACAGCTAAACACATCCTTCATCACACATCAATAAGACAACCCTCAAAGTACTTTTTGATATTTTCATCCAACATTAATCACATAATAAGCATTCGTCAACACCCTAAAGCCTAAACCAAACCATTTCATCCTGCAAAATTACTTGAGCTAAGCAATTTGATCTAGACACACATACTGACAGCAGTTCATCAAATGACCCAATGGTGTTCTTACACATCTGTACTCGTATCTCCCTCAAAACCTAGATTTCACCTTTTCTCAGTCTCACTCACTTTCCCTACTATCGGTCGCACCCACTTTCCCTTTGCCCTTTCACCTTTTCCACAGTATGCTACTTTCTCAAGTAACACTAGATTTCCCTCCATTCAAAGTTCAAACCAACTTCTAGCAATGTAATCACTCCCTCTCTTGAACCTCAGCGTTTCTAATGAAAACTCAAGAAAGTACAGATCACCCAATTGGGGAAAATCTAACCAACTATGGAAATTGAGAAAATACATGCCTCAACAACCTAACCTGGTTTCAGAATATAAACTAGGGAACAATACTAAAATCCCCGTTTCCCACATCTCTCTCTCTCTATCTCTCTCCCTCCCTTGTACACTTGAGAATCAATTTCGATTGACGGTGTATTCTTAATAACAATAGATAAGAACACAACCCACCGGGTTGTACAAATTGAAAATGAACAAAAATGACAATACAATCATGCAACATACACTAAAATCTTAAGTCCTAAAATAGGGAAATAACTCGGGCAAGTTTTATTTTAACGAATTCTGGATGCATAAAAGTAAAACAAAACAAACATTTCACCAAAATTGGCTTCATATTAAGCGATTCAACTCAAAACACAAACAAACTACAGAAATGATAACTGAAAACACCTAAGATGATGCCACCGCAGTTCCCTTAGTCCTTGGTGCAGCTTGAGTCCCTGAAATCCCAAAACACAAAAAAATCATCAAAACCCCAGTAACACAAATCAACATCTAATCCCAAAACCAACACACTAATAACCAAATCCAGTAAAATAAAATTACCTTCTCTGAACCCACTCTTGAACCGGACAGCCACATACTTCATATACCTCATTCGTCCAGTCCCAGTTGTCTTCCTCCTAATTGCCTTCTCGCTCCAATTATCTAAAAAAAACCCAAATCAAATCAAACATAAATATCAAATTAAACAAAACCCAAATCTCAAATCGATGAAATAAACCCTGGGGATCAAATTGAAGAGATGGGTATGTGAGAAAATCTTACATTTTCTGATCCGAGCAGCTGGGTAAGCACAAGCGGAGCATCTACTCTTCTGGAGATGAAAGCTTCGACGACCACATCGAACACAGAGAGTGTGGGTTTTGTTCCTCCTCTTACCAAAACTTCCTGTTCCTTTGCCCTAATTCAACCAAATCAACAACAACAACAACCCATTTCAGAAATTCACATATACACACAGAGATAAGAGAGAGAGAGTGTGTGTGATGAAGTTTTACCATTGTGACGCGAAAACCCTAATCTCAGAGCTCTGTTGTTGGCGAAGATGGGCTCGGTAATGGGTCGGTTATGTAAACCCGGGTTACGCAATGGACTTGGGCTGGAGGGAGGCAAAAAGTAATAAAATGGCTTTTATAGGCTCCCTATCCATATTTTTTACTTTCTCTCCTCAAGCAGGGGGAGTCCAGAAATATTTGGTCAGCCACGTAGGACTCTTATATTACGTGTAAATTCTTTTTAAAAATAACTAATTTGAAGTGTTTAGGAAGTTTATTTTTGTGATGTGGTTTTCTTTTTTGTAGGGAGTTTGCTACATCCATAAACATCAAAGTTGGGTTGAAACTGCTCAAAAGTACTCCCTGTTATAATAGAGGTTGTTGTGGATGCTCTAAAGGACTCTAGAGAGTCATCGAAAATCCCGCCTTAAGCCTACGGAAATTCTTCATGACTATCTGTAGTACGCTCGCAGCTCACAAGTTAATTTAGACAACATGGGCATCAAGACAACATGGGCATCAAAGCATGAAACTGAAAGGATATTTTCTAATACAAACTTCCAGTACTACAATTCAAAGAGTAATTAGGTTATATATTTTATTCTTAGTGAAGATATTTAATTATAGGCATCTCACACTTCTTTAATCTTTACCAAACAAAAAAGTACGTATGCCACTCTTTATACTTCGAATTTTAGCGCAGAGAGATGGCATTGCACATTAAAGAAGACATGCTAGTTGAAGCTCAACAACAACAACACAAACCATCGCGTAGTGTTTGTGTTGAAAGATGGTTTAGTTTGAACAAGTATGTTGTTTGTATTGCTGCTTTAGCTTCAACAAATTAACTTGATACTATTAGGTTATGGTGAGTACTATAACCCTAGTTTTCTTCCCATGTATTTCTTTTGAATCAAGAGTCCTTATTGTACTATATTGGGGTGATGAGTGGAGCGATTCTCTTCATCAAAGACGACCTTAAGATCACGTTAGTACAACAACAAATCTTGATTGGGTCGTTGAATGTTTTTTCCTTATTTGGGGCTTTGGCTTCCGGTAAGACAACAGATATGATCGGTAGACGATACACGATTATACTAGCTGCGACCACGTTCTTAATTGGAGCTCTCCTCATGGGTTTTGCTCCTTCGTACTCGTTCCTACTGGCAGGATGAGCTATAGCTGGGATAGGTGTTGGTTATTCACTCATTTATCGCTCCTGTCTACACTGTGGAGCTCTCACCGTCATCTTCTAGGGGTTTTCTCATTTCTCTCCCGGAAGTAATCATCAATATACCTTTAATTATGCGCTTTCTAATTTATCCCGGAAGATAAATTGGCGACTCATGTTGAAGTTTGCTGCACTCCCTGCGGTAGCTATTGCTATAGGTGTTATGGTTATGCCAGAGTCACCGTGGTGGCTAGTCATGAGATGAGGCAAGAAGGGTATTAATAAGAACATCCAAGGACATGGAGGAAGCCAAAATGAGATTACAAGAAATAATGAAAGCCGCTTCAACGTCTTCAAACGGCCCGGTGTGGAAGGATTTATTACTTCATCCATCAAGGCCTGTTTGCCGAATCCTAATTGCCGCGGTCGGTATAAATTTCTTCATGCAATGTTGTCGTGTACTATTGCCCGCAAGTATTCAAAACTGCCGGAATTCACAATAAAAAAAACCTTGTCGGCATTACGATTATAATGGGTATGGCTAAGACATTTTTTGTTTTGGTATCGGCTTTTAACTTGGATTACTTCGGGAGACGGCCTCTATTGATATCGGGATCTGCCGGTATGGCCGTTTCGTTAACTGGGCTGGGCTTGGGCTTAGGCTCAATGTATCTAGAGAGATCCAATAGGTGTGCTCATTTGTATCCTTCTTCTCCATTGGGCTTGGGCCTATTACTTGGGTTTACACATCTGAAATATTTCGGTTGCGCTTACGAGGCCAAGGTACGAGCTTGGCCATATCGGTAAACAGGTTGATTTGTGGTGTGATGGCTATAAGTTTTCTTTCGATATAAAAAAAGATGAGTTTCGGGGGGACATTTTTTGTGCTTGCAGCTGTAACGGTATCCGGTGTTATCTTCTTTTACTTCTGTCTGCCTGAGACGAAGAGACGAAAACTCGAGGAAATTGAGGAAATGTTTCAGGATAAATTAAGAAGTTGATATTAGGTAAACAACTCAAAGGTAGTCCCCCTAACGGTTATGTGGTATACGGGTACGATTTTGTCCTAAACTCGCCTGGGTTGGGCTCGGGCACTATGTTTTTTCAGAGATCCAGTAAGACGCCAAGAAAGGCTATTACATTGTATATACTGTAGAACTTTGATAAATTAATAATTGCGATGAAATAATATTTTTTGCTGGCGACTTGGGATCATGGACTAAATTAATAAATTCGTTAAATTTATTAGATAATACATTATATAAAGTAATAAAACTCTTTAAAGGTTTATATATGACGTAAAATCAAGTCGCGGAAGCGGAAACTTGAAGATTACGAAAACCTAATTAAAATTAGGGTTTTTTCTAACTTTAAAACTCAAAATAAACATAAACTTAACTATTCTTTATTCTCTCATTAACAACTGAATAAAAGATTACACCGCCCTCTCCTATATATCCTAGAACTCTAGAATATCTCTCAATATCTCTCCAAAATATAAACAAGCTAAATACTAGAAACTCCTAAAACAAGCTCCAGTAGAACATAAAGTAAAATAGGACGACACCAAAGACGTGTGGGAAACTAGTATGGCGATGGTCGCATCAATATAAGTTTCACTTACCACATAAATTGATTATTTGTTAAAACTAAATACTTACCCTTGTTCACATGGACAAGGAGGCCTTAAAATATTAGTGTTGCTTGTTTATTCTTTTTCTTGAAATTGAAGTTGAGTTCGATCTCATTTCTGATTTTTCGTAACGCACTAGAAGTTTCGGTGTCGTGCTCGTATTGCAACAAGAAAGTATTCAATGTCATTTTTGTTTTGAGAACTTCTTTGTGGGAAACTGACTCCAAAACAACACTATTATCTTCAACTTCACCATTTCGATCATTTCCTATGACGCTCTCAATAATTTTCTATTCACACAAAATAATAATAAATTTTTTGAAAAAATAAGTAATATTTTGATAAATTAATAAGTTAATAATTAATCAATAAATTAATATAAAATGGAAACTTAAAGATACAACTGTTTGACCGATCTAGTGATCCAGTAAGGCATAACATCATAGTTATACAACATTGTACAAAAATAGCCTAATGAAACCAATTCATGGGCAATACTGATAATATAGATGGACGTAAATTCATCTAAAATATTTACGTTATGGCTACGGGCTTAAGGAACCGGGTTGTTGAGTTGCGGTGGCTATGAGTTTTCTCTCGATATCGGACAAGATACGCTTGTGTGTGTGCGTGTGTTGGGGGTGTTTACTTTTGCGATTACAACCATAATGGCATTTGCTTTTATTTTTCCCGGCCTTGGACTAAAGGGAATCACATTGAAACTTCAGCACTTGGTAATGTTCCTAACCGTTAGATCCGATAAATCTTGATTGAATTTGCAATCAGGCGCCTAATTACTTTAACACTTGAGGATATTATGTTTTATTTTAGTAACTAGAGGTATCCGAGCATTTAGCCCGCGGACTATCAATTACTAACCAGATCATCTAGGGCTCGTGCAATAACTCGTAAACCACACGAATCGAGAAAGCCGACACAAGGCTGACGGCCTCATACCAACCTCGAAGCCCACACAGAGGTAAAAATCGAACCCTTGACCTCCCGATGGGTTACACACCATCGCCACTAGAGCACAAGGTAGTTGGTACCGTAGATGTAGGGACCTATCCATCGAGCTTGGATAACATCGAACTAGTACCATGCTAGACTCAAGCAACATATACGTTATCAACAATAACACCTGTACCGCGAACTGAAGAAGAACGTGGCTCGAGCACTCAAAATAAAACATAACGAGTCAAGAACACCTGTCTCCCACGAACTGGCAGTTACAGGAGCAACTCCCATTATCCCCCATTTCAGGAGAATGTACTTACACACGAAAACTAGTTGACAATGAGGTATATAAAAGGAGTAAGACACAGAGGAGAAAGGGACCAAGTTTTTCTAGCTCAGAAGAATCACAAAATTGTAATCAAATTATCAAACTCAAGCAATAAAGTTATTCTCACTAAATCCTCAAGCTGAGGTTGTGGTTTTCACCTATTCAGAGGTTTCCCCGCTAAACACCTTTGTCAATTTATATTTTATGTTCTTATATTTGTGTCACATGTACGTTTGGTGTAAGAGCTATTCGAACTACGAAATTAGGCTCTTATATTTGGCATCGTCTATGGGAAACAAGACATTTCCACAAAATCCTAAGGCAGAAAATTATTCAATAATCAACATTCAGTCATGGCGAATCCCAAATGACCAGCTTCAATGATTCCCCAAGAGCAATCAATAGAACCCGATCAACTAGCAAAACTTATGGTGAACCTCAATATCAAAACAGAGAAGCGAAACGAACTCGAATGCCAGTTAATCTTTGACCGTGAGCTTTGTGAACAGGAACTCGAATAGGAACGCAGAGCTCGACAACTGGGGTTCAAACAACATGAGGAACAAATAATAATACTGAAGACTGCCTTAAAAGATCTATAAGACAATCAACAGGATCAAACTTTCAGGGAACGTAATACACAATACAAATTAAAAAACCCTGAATAGAAAAAATAGTACGAAGAACACATAATTGGTGGGAGAATTCCCTTTTAGAGCTTCAATTGCTTAATCAAAATAGTATGAAGAACACACAAATCGGGCAAGCCGACACAAGGCCGACGGGCTCATGCCAACCTCGAAGCCCATACGGAGGTAAGAATCGAACCCTTGACCTCCCGATAGGTTACACACCATCGCCACTAGAGTACAAGGTAGTTAGTACTGTAGATGTAGGGACCTATCCCTCGAGCTTGGATAACATCGAACTAATACTATGCTAGACTCACGCAATATACATGTTGTCAACAATAACACCCGTACCGCGAACTGAAGAAGAACGTGGCTCGAGCACTCCAAATAAAACATAACGAGTCAAGGACACCTGTCTCTCACAAACTGGCAGTTACAGGAGTAACTCCCACTTTCCCCTATTTTAGGAGAATGTACTTACACACGAAAACAAGCTGACAATGAGGTCTATAAAAGGAGTAAGAAACATAGGAGAAATGGACCAAGTTTTTCTAGCTCAGAAGAATCACAAAATTATAATCAAATTATCAGACTCAAGAAATAAAGTTATTCTTACTAAATTCTCGAGCTGAGGTCGTGGTTTTCACCTATTCAGAGGTTTCCCCGCTAAACACCTGTGTTAATTTATATTTTATGTTCTTATATTTGTGTCAAAGATACGTTTAGTGTAAGAGCTATTCAAACTATGAAATAAGGCCCTTATTCGTCTGTGGGAAACAAGACATTTTCACGAAATCCTAAGGCAAAAAATTATTCAATAATCAGCATTCAGTTATGGTGAATCCCAAAATACTAGATTTGGCGATTCCTCAAGAGTAATCTACAGAACCCGATCAACTAGCAAAACTTGTGGTGAACCTCAATACCGAAACAGATAAGCAAAACGAACTCGAGCGTCAGTTAATCTTTGACTGTGAGCTTTATGAATAGGAACTCAAAGAGGAACGCAGAGCTCAGCAACTGGAGTTCAAACAATATGAGGAACAAATGACAATACCATAGACCGCCTTCAAAGCTCTACAAGATAATCAACAGGATCAAACTCTCAGGGAACATAATCCATAATACGAATTGTGAAACCCTAAATAGAAGAAATAGTATGAAGAATACACAATTGGTGGGAGAATTTCCTTTTAGAGCTTCAATTTCTTAATCAAAATCAATTACAATCAAATTCTTCTCAAAGTCAAAGTCTCTCTCTTAGAATTTGTATTGATCTAACATCATCCAATATTGTTTAGCCTTACCCCTTTATAAGGATTTCAAGTTCATAGTTACAAAATAGGATAATTATGCCCTTAAATGACTAAACAATAGGTTGAATTGCTCCTCTGTTCGAATAGAAAAAAGTGTATTCAAACAGACTTTTAGTCTATTCGAACAGAACACTCTAAACTTTATTTATTCGAATAAAAATCAAGTTTGTTCGAATAGACCTGAAGTCGTTCGAACGACTTCAAATCCCATTCGAAAGACTTGGTTAAAACTTCATAAAAATACCCCAGATCCTCTTGGATCATGGCTCCCCCCTTCAGGAGCCTTGAGCTCCTACTCAAGCTAGAACTGGAGATGTGGCAATGCGGCAATGCCCATTTCCCTGTTGTACCAGTTCTACTTACCAGGTAGTTGACCCTTCTTCCCAACTCGGAATGACTCAATACCACCCTATCTTGTAGTATGAACTTTCCTCTCAAGAATATATACCATCCTCCTGCAATGGATCTTCTCTATCCCTCCATAAGTCATCAACTGATGGTAGGTGAGTGTCGATTGTAGAGTCTTCATCTAAAAGAGACGGCTGAAACAACTTCAAATGCTCGACATTAATCACCGAATACATCTGCATATAAGGTGGCAAATCCAATTCATACTCACATGTCTTGCCTTGCAGCAACTTCTGGCAAAATATACTGTACCCCTTGGGATCATCATATCCTGTAACATACTTTGACAGAATAATAGGCTATATCTGCATAGCTACCAACATAGTGGAAGTAGTTGGTAATGGGGGTCGAGATAATCTATCAGCCACTTTGTTATTCACTCCCTTCTTATACTTGATAATCAAAGGGAATTGTTAGAGATACAACATCCCCTTCACCTGACGAGTTTAATGTAGCTTGGACTGTATAGCTAAGAACTGGAATGGTCTGTGATCAGAATGCACCACAACCTCCTCGTACAACTTCCCCATGTCGGCTTGTTGCTTATGAAATATTGTCATTATAGACAACACGCTAGCTGATGCACCCTCTTGAACCGGTCGTACCAATAATACAAACTTGTCGCTCGTATTAACCAACCGCTTCACCTGAGTCGCCGTTAATAAATTATTTATGGTGATATGCTCCTTACAAGCATTGATATGGAACTCCTTTCCCTCCTTCATAAGATGATACTTGCGAGCTCTACGGTAATGAATCGTATCTCGGTCCCAAAGATAAGGGCTACCCAAGATGACCTGACACACATCTAAAGGAACCACCTCACACGTCACCTCGTCAATAAACCTTTCAGTGATTGTAAACTTGAATGTACATTACTTCGTAATTATCAAATTCGTATATTTCTAAATCCACCCCAAACCATACGGCTTAAGATGAGCTGTAGTAAACAAACCCATCTTCCTCACCAACGCCTCAGAAATCAAAAAAAATTTGACTACCCGGATCAACAATGACCTCGACTAAGATCTGCTTCACTTGAATACTGACATAAAAAAGTTCTTTTCGACTCTCCTCCTCAGAAGCCAAAGAGTGCTGAAACATAAGTGTAAGCTTAGGATTCGGTTTATCTAAATCCGGGAGGTCAACAACCTCTGCGGCTAGTGCATATCTTTTTTTCTTGCTCTTCTCCTCCTTCAGCCTAAGCTCTGGCTAAAGTTTCCAACATTTATCTAAAATATGCCCATTCGCTTCATAATGATTACAATAACTCTCCTTGGACGGAGACCCCTCTCCTTTGGACTCACCCTTATGCTCATTTTTCCAACTAGACTTGTACCCCGACTTGTTCTTGTCGTCTTCTCTGTCACTCTTCAAGTACTTACCTTTAATAGCAATTGCCTTCATGGTAGCATCTTCGATATTGGCCACCGCAAAGAGCTTCAATTCTCTTCGAATGGACTCTGAAAAACCCCTCGTGTACTTTATGAACACCTTATACTCGTCGACATCAATGTCCAAAACCAAAGCTTGGTTATGAAACGCCGTAGTATACTCTTGAATGGATTGCTCAGACTTTTGGCACAAATTATTCTATATGAACCATCTCTCTTGCTTATACCTAATCAGATAAAATTGCTTTCACACTAATATCTCAAATTCTTTCCAACTCAAACTTCCTACTTAGTGACGTTTCTGATATGATTTCCACCACATGAGTGCATGACTTACGAATTTCAATGTAGAAAAACATATTTTATGAGAATTAGAGTATTCGTAAATGGAAAAATAAGTTTCTAACCTATCTAACCAATTATCCAACATCTCAGCATCGATTGAACCGTCGAATACCAGAATTTCAATCTTAAAATTGATACGAAGATTACGTATAGGATTCGATGACTTACCAATACCCAATCGCTCCTTGACGGATTCGGCATCACTAAAATCACTATCAACCTCCTCAGTACCCTCGTCTTTATCCTCCTCCACAATCCCTTTCTTTTTCGAGAGTACTCGCAGTTTTATCGAAGCGGAAGCTTGCGCGAAGTTCGTGAGACGTAATTGCTCTACCAACTCTCATAGAGTAGTAGTTAGGTCAGAAACTTTTGTTTCAAAACTCGTGAGTCGATCTTCAGAATCGCCCATCTCCAAATTGGCCTTCTTCTTCGAATTAGGTTTTCGGTGAATCTTTAACGGACTCACTAGCTTCCCCTTCATTTACTTGAGACGGTCACGTGTAGATAAATCACAATCACCCCCGAGAATCGTAATTGAAAAAGTGATACCACTTTATCCACAATACAAATTAAGAAACCCTAAATAGAAGAAATAGTACGAAGGATACACAATTGGTAGGAAAATTCCCTTTCAGAGTTTCAATTACTTAATCGAAATCAATTATAATTGAATCTTTCTCAAACCCTAAGTCTCTCTCTCTTAGAATTTGTATTGATCTAACATCATCCAATCTTGCATAGCCTTACCTCTTTATAAGGGTTATAAGTTCCTAGTTATAAAATAGGACAATTATGCCCTTAAACGCCAAAATAATAGGTTGAATTGTGCCTCTGTTTGAATAAAACAACTCTCTATTCGAACAGAATAAAATGTATTTGAATAGACTAAAAGTTTGTTCGAACATAACACTTCGAACTTTATTTATTCGAATAGAAATCAAGTTTGTTCGAATAGACCTGAAGTCGTTCGAACGACTCCAAATCTTGTTCGAACGACTTGGTCAAAACTTCATAAAACACCCCAAATCCTCCTGGGTCAGAACGTAAGGCCATACCCGTGACTTCCAGGATTTTAGCACAAAATAAGTTGGGACCTAGAGGCACAACTAGCAAAAGAGCTTCCAATAACAACTGTAATGATCATCAGATACCGGAAGCTTCAATTCATCTGGGATAAGAAGGTCAATCCAAAATTACCAGGGGATGCAGATACTCAAAATGACTGGAGGAAGAGCCACGACCTCCGTCGAGGGTACCAGTTCGTGAACGTTCGAGCGAGGGAATGAGCAATCATAACCCATGACCTGCACATCAGATAATTCTAGCCCTTTGCCAATACGTCACACATGAATATATGGATAAGAGAATCAAAGAGTTAATAGAAGCTCAAGCTCTTAATGGTAAGGACGATTTGCCCAAATTATAAGTTAGCCCAATTGCTAAAGAGTTATTCGATATGGAAATACCAAAGGGATTCCATTCTATGAAGATTCGCAAATACAAAGGCACATATCCTAGCGAACACGTACAACAATTTCAAAGATTTACAACCCCAAAATATTCCAATACAAATGCTTTCCTTTTCCTAATAACAAAACCTTTTACAAACATTACAAATGTATATTACTCTACCTTGTCCCGATCATCCCCCTCCCCCCCTCTTGGTTTTCAGCATGGAAGTAAAAGTGATATTGTCTAACCCTGACATAGATTCTAGAGGCGGAGTCTTCACTAATTTGGTCCCCTCTTCTCTATCTGGCCTTGTGACGTTAGCAGATTGTCCCTCCATGATAACCATTACATCATGATACTCATAACCATCGTCATGGAGACGTTGGAAAAGATTGTCCCGGGCAACAATCACCTCATTGGTCTGTTGAGTGGATTCGAAAACATCCTTATCCACTATTGCCTGGTAGGATATTTTTAAATTCGTAACCTCTACAATTGATCGTGTCTTTGCCTCCTCCAACTTATCCCACTCGCTTTCCAAATCCTTCTCGAGTTGAGCAGCACGCTTCTCAAGCCCTGCCTTCCCATCCTCAAACCCGAGGTAAATACCTTTCAGAATACTAGAAACCTATACAAAGCAATTACAAACTTCAATTCGCGAATAATATCCAATAAATAACACTTTGTTAGAAGATCACGACTTACCCTACACAACTCCATTTTCACAGCAGGCTTTAACTCTTCAGCATCCTCCAGAGCTACGGCCCTGAACTTGTTCTCCAGAATGAGCATATCCTCCTCCATGCTCGTTACCATAACATTCTACTTTAGCTCGTTCACAATAATAGAAGGTGGGGGATGGTCATCCAATTTTATCATTTTTAAGTCACCCTCAACCTCCATACTTTCTACTCTCTCAGACATGGAAACTGAAGTCTTCAAGTTTCTCTTCTTTGGGATATTGCGGCTGGTATTTCCCGAGTTAGACCCTTTAGCCCGCGGCTTCACGGCCGGTCGTAAAACTTTTCCAAATGAAGGAACTGCCAATTAGCCTGAGATTTTTGTACCTTAAGAGATTTGTTGTTGTCTCTCTTACTCCTGCCTATCTCAAGCTCGTCCAACACAGCCTCGAGCTTAGTACCCTCTCGAGCCACTATATCAATTAAAGATTCTTCATTCTTAACAGAAGAATGAGGATCTGCATACAACACAATATATTGTTAAAAAATAAAGCACCATAAACATGTACAATTCGAAGTTAGTAAGATCTACTTACGTTTCTTAAATGATTTTTAAGTAAGAGCCAGGTAGTCCTCATCAGCTTGCTGGAGATACTTGCCTCTCACCCACACCAAATTATCATTCCACACATTTTCAGTAGAATTTAAGTAAAAAAACTAGGGTCGAGTGGAGGTAGAAGAGAAGTAGGCACCCCCAGTAGCGGTAAAGTATTTTACATTATAATACTTCAACATATCTAACGAAGTTAATCTCCTCTATTTCCCTTCACTAGCCTACTTCTTATTTAAGGTCTCACATATGCTGATCACCTCCCATATGTTACCATTCAACTGGGCAGGACAGGCTTTGATCTTATTCATGATACCTTTAGCAAGATTGCTTAAAGGATCCACTAATCCATAATCGAACTGGGCAAGATAACATTGAAAACCCTCTGCAAGATCACTTGCCTGGTCCTCAATAAAGTATTCAAGGGAAACAAACTCTAAAATCTATCTACGAGCTTTCTCAAACTCTAAATCAGGCAGCAAGAATAACATATTGTTACCCTTCCCATCAAAATACTCCCTAAACAGTTTCCCACAATGCTCCACCACTCCTCCCCATATACCCGTTATACTACTTTTACATTTATAAAATTCCTTCCAAACATTTGAACCTACAAGATAGCGAAGAAGATTTCCCAAAAAATCAAGAAATTCAACCTAATCCTCAATATCACCCCTACTCTTTGAATTCCCTTTCCCTTCCTTAGCAGGCGCAATAATACTATCATGTGATATAGTGCTTATATTTTTTACCCCAATAAGGGTTGCATTTTCAAACCCTACATTTTCCTCAGCAATTGAATGACCCCAAATGGAAAGATCCATCTCGAACGAAGAGCTCAAAAAAGAAAGAAGTTAATTTGTTATTTATTTTGCACGCATCCACACCTACATAAAGGGCTAGATATTTTAATAAATTTCTATATTTTTGCTTGATTTTATGTCTCAGATAAAACAAAAACTATACAATATATTATTTTGACATATCTACATTACTTTTCACAATAACATACAAGACAACACATTTCAAACACCTTTTTCTCCAGGCAGTACAGGACAAACAATTTCCCAATATAGCAAACATTCACAATTTAAAAGAAGAAAATGAGGGAATCATCAAAACATATAACACAATTCCAAACAGAATCCACAAAATAAGGGGATGAATACCAAAATTCCAACAACAGTTTTTATTTCCATTACATGATTTCGACCTACAATATCAACGAGCTCTTAAAAGTAACTAGATTTAAAACATCCTAAATTGCCTACATCTCCACATCTAATTACATTACCACTAGCAGTTATCTCATCTTCATCAGCTATCTCATCCAGAGCAATCTCTCTTACAGTAATCTTTCGAGCTTCAAGATCAATAATCATATCATGAAAAACATCACACCAAAAATGTTGATCCAGCTCGATTTCTCTTTCCCTTGCAGTTTAACCTTCAAGCTGTATCACAGATACAGGCAGCTCGACATTATACCCAAGACAACCAAACAACCATTCACAAACTTTAACTACTTTTATTGCCAAACGCCCATCACTTGCGTGACGATCCCTATGAGAACGAGTACTCGCCATAATTTCTTATTCAATATATTCATATAAACCCCAACCTATTTATAGTGCGAGTATGATAACACCAAATCCATACGTTCTGTTATGAATATACTAATTGATAATACTCTATGTTGTCATAGTTATCCACCCTAATAAACATTGATACTTATTTGTCAAACTCAGCTCGATAAATACCTACTTATTTGTCAATTTTTGCAAATTGTATATCAAAATCACTTCGAGCAATGCATACTTATTTTTTTCATACAAACTTACTGTTTTCTTAAGTTCAATACCCAGTACTTCCCAATATACAAACACATATTCAGTTCAAAGGATTTAACACTTTCAGTTCGAGAAATTCTATTTATTTTTCTCAAAAGAAGAAAGAAGAAAACACATCGAGTACATACTACAAAAAGAAAGAAAGAAGAAGAGTACAAATAACATAAAAAGAAATCTATAAAGAGCAAATACAATTGGTTTATAAGAAAACCAATCACAAGCGCAGCACGGCGAGGCCTCCTGGCACGGACGCCAGCATCCTCATCCTCATCCTCCTTCGCTATCGCATCCTCAGTAAGAAGACAAAGATACTCCCTGCGCCGCTGCTATAATGTAAACATAAAATAGAAGCGGTACATATGGTAATAATCCGTCTCAGCCTCCACTGTCTCATAAATCGTCATACCTTGGTAGTTAGGACGGACAGGGATAGGGATAGGAAAATCAAAGGACTGGTTCCCAAAATAGTGAAGCTGAAGTTCTTGCAATTTGGCAAGAGCTCTAGCCTTCTTCGCTTGGCGTCTGGTGGTCACCATTTTTTAGTTATAGAGAAAATGAAGAAGGGAAGTTGGAGAAGATTTAAAAAGACAGAAGTACTTGCAGAATAATAACCGTCAGTACAACATCATCAATACTTATAGAAAGATTACAATCAAAGCAAAAAAGGATTTCCAACGTAGTCATCACTAAAAGAAATATTTTATGGGAAACCCAATAGCCATTGCAACAGTCACATTATTACAACAGTTGAGTTTCCAACAATGCTTTACAAATTTCAAGAAGAAGATATCCACATTAGTAAAACATATCATTACCTATATCAGACAACCTATCCACATTCTAATAATGATATCGATTGAATCTTCTTAACTCAAGACACATGTGCCTTCAGTTGAGAGGGAGTGATTGTAGGGACCTATCCCTCGAGCTTGGATAGCATCGAACTAGTACCATGCCAGACTCACGTAATATACATACTGTCAAAAATAACACCTGGACCGTGAACTGAAGAAGAACGTGGCTCGAGCACTCCAGATGAAACATAATGAGTCAAAGACACTTGTCTCCCACGAACTGGCAGTTATAAGAGTAACTCCCACTTTTCCCCATTTCAGGAGAATGTGCTTACACACAAAAATAAATTGACAATGAGGTCTATAAAAGAAGTAAGATATAGAGAAGAAAGGGACCAAGTTTTTCTAGCTCAGAAGAATCACAAAATTGTAATCAAATTATCAAACTCAGGCAATAAAGTTATTCTCACTAAATCCTCTAGCTGTGTTCGTGGTTTTTACCTATTCAAAGGTTTCCACGTTAAACACTTGTGTCAATTTATATTTTATGTTCTTATATTTGTGTCACAGGTACATTTGGTGTAAGAGATATTCAAACTACGAAATTAGGCCCACATAGTAGACATGTTAAATCTCGATGGTAGATATCCTAAAAACAAACATGCGCCTACTATAATGTGTTTCTTAGGTTTTCCAAATAATAAATAAATACAAATATTGGATTAGACTATACTCAGTTGGGTGAAAAATACTCAGTATTTTGGATTTTTCAATTGAGGCACTCTAGGAGAAGCTTTAAGGTTTACATTTTCTATTAAATCCCAAAGGTACCTTAAGTCTAAAGTTTCACAAGGATGTCCAACTCTATGTCTAGTCAGGTCTTTTGTTTTTGTCTTCAAGTTGGTCATTGTTGCATCCTTTATTTCGCAACGTTGCTCTCTCGAGCTCTCGCAGAATAGACAAAATTAGAGGTAGGGCTATGATTTTCTTCCATGGAGTTCAAAATAGAAGTTTGAGGGTGGGATCCCCGAGAAAAAATTATAGGTTACTTGAAATAACACATCAAAGGAGCACTCTTGAAGAAAATTTAAAGGGGTGTTTTGCATATGGCAAAAAAATCAGTGATAGAGCTAGAACTTGAACCTCAGTCCTCTCAGTCAGCATGTCAAGTAGCAACCAGTACCACTAAGGGAAGCCTTCGACAGTCAGAGGGTCAACCCCCTGGCTCTGCCCCTGGACAAAACTACCAGATGTATTACAACTCCAACTCTAGCTCATCAAACTGTTTGCAAAGAGCATAATTAATTACAAGTTGGAAAGTAATACAACTTATATTTCAAACCCATTGATCAACAAGTCTAGCTAGGACCATAACCTTAGGAAACATAAGTTGCCCAAACCCACCCCTAAAATACAAATAACACTTCAATAAGAGCTTTGAAACCAAAAATTGGGTTACTAACAACCCTCGTTGTGCCTTCAGTTTGAGATCTAACTTCTAAGTCGAAGTAGATGTAAGCTTATTAGTTTTTCTAAACACAATAAGATAGAGAAGGACAGAAAGATGAGAGAAAATTCTTGCTCTTAATTGCTTAATTCATACCCAAAGATATACTCCTTAATATAGTAGAGGTAATGACTCAAAACATTAAGCACAAACTATTCATATTTGTAACTCACACACCATTACTCTACCATTACATAAGTAACTCCCATTAACTAGAATGAAGAGTCTGACTCTTAATGTGCATTATTTTAACACTTCCTTTAATGCACAATCTTCATTACTCTGATGAGCGCGTAATTATTACATTTTTAATATACTCAAATATGTATTTTAGTCTTTCATTATATTTAATTTTGGGTACTTATGCACGTTTGTTTGATTGAAGCTATTGGAGATGGATATTTGAAACTAAGCTCTTAAAGTCAAGTAAAAGTATCTCCAGTAGTTCATAGCACAAAAAAGTTAAAGGCACAATATATTTGGTCTCAAGATTGGAGAAATATATATACAAATATTCTTGGAGAATAAGATCAAAGAATATATTGCATCCAAGATCCATGAAAATATTTCATATTGAAGATATATGTAAGAGTTTCCATGAAGAAAGATTTCTACATCACTTAAGGGAATTATATACAAGAATCTTAGGTGATTGGTTCTAATATTAAACGAAATTATTGTGAAAATATTCTTTAGAATTTAATGTATAGTTTTTAAATTTGAGTTTCTTCTCCTATAAAAGGAACTCTTCCCCCCCCCCCCCCATTGTAATTGGGCATCTCATATTGGAAGCTATTAGTGAATAAAGTTAATTTTCTTCTTCTTCTATTTAGTTTAATTTTTATTAATATTTTAATTAATTGTTAATACGATGAAGTCCGAGATGAGCGGCTAATCTCCTAGCTAAGGCTAGGATGAAGCATCTTATTGGATGAGCAATAGTTGGTATTAATTAGGTTCTAATTAGTTTTCTCTTAGTACTTTATAATTGATAAGTTAGTACATCATATCGAAGGCTTATACATAGCTTCGGTTTGGTGTACGATAATTTTGGATACAAACAAGTGCTACTAACCGTAGACTTGATTTGAAGATCTAAAAAGGGGAAACACTAGATAACTCACTCAAGCCTAGCCATGGTTAAGTTGATAATTCTCTAAGACACTCTTAACCATCATTTAAAAGTATAACCACTAAATGTTTGACCATAGATTTAGTGGTTTATGTTACAATATCGTATGTGTCTTAACACGAACATATGATGGGTGAAGATATTATGATCTTTTTATATATCGATTAGTGATTTGAAAGGTAGAGGCCAAATCTGAACCTTAGCTCTTTCTCTCTCTCATTAAGTATTATAATTAACTTTTATTTTTTCCTTTTAGATTTATCTCTTCAAAAATCGTAATTCGGCCTAGAAAGTATTTATTTTCCCAAACCTCTCTGTGGATTCGATCTCATTCATCTGTGCTACAATTTGACAACCATACTTTGAGCGGGTATTTTGCTAGAGTAGTACCCCTAAAAACCTTTTATCATACTCCCAGCTTCTCTCTCATGTAGCAAAATCATTCCTTTGAAAGAGCTTTAGTAAAGATGTCAGCAAGATTATCTTCTGACTTACAATACTTCAACTCAATTTTACCTCTTTCAACAGCATCTCGGATGAAGTAATACCTCATTATAATCTTCCTTGTCATACTATGATAAACTAGATTTTTTGCTATTAAAATTGCTGACTTGTTGTCACATTAGATTTAATAGTCCCTTTGTCGTGTTTTCTGCTTATATCTTCAAGAATTCTTTGTACCCATAGTGCTTGACATGTTGGAATGGATGTTGTCACGCATTCTGCTTCTGCTAAAGACAAAGTAACGGTATCCTGTTTCTTTGACAACCACAAACAAATTCCAAATCCCAAAGAAAAAACATATCCGGATGTGCTTTTTGAGTTGTCTATGGATTCTCCCCAATCATAGTCAATATATCCTATAAGCTTTGAATAAAAAAATAAGAGTATACATTATTTCAAAATTGATGGTTTCTTGGATATTTCGTAATACCCGGTTTCGTCGTGCCCAAATGAGTTTGATTTGGTCAATGCATAAATCTCGACAATAAACTTGTTGCAAACATGATGTCATGCCTTGCAGAAGAGAGGTATAAAAGACTTTTAACTATGCTTCGGTACAATAACTCACTTACTTTTTCTCCATCTTCTTTAACCAACTTCTCATTCACTACAAGAGGAATCACAACTGGTTGACATTGATCCATGCGAAAAATTTAAGAACTGATTCAACATATTTCTTTTGGCCGATAAAAATTCCTTCTTCGCCTTGGGAAACTTCTATACCCAAGAAATAGTTCATCAAGCCAAGATCATTCATCTCATATGTTTTCATCATGTTGCTTTTAAACTCTTGCAACATTTTGTGATCATTTCCCATAAAAATCAGATCATTTACGTACAATGAGACAATGAGAATAGACGTACCTTCAGTTTTAATGTACAAGGCCGGCTCACTCTTGCATCCCTAAAACTTATTTTTCAAAAATATTCGTCTATTTGACTGTACCAAGTGTAAGACACTTGTTTGAACCCATACAAAGCCTTCTTCAACCGATAAACTTCATCTTCCTCTCCTTTGATGATGAACCCTTGGGGTTGAGATACATATATTTCATCATCAAGCACCCTATTAAGAAGGCTGATTTCACATCAAGTTAAAATATAGACCACTTCTTTTGAGCCGCAAATGTGATGAGTGTTCTTATGGTTTCAAGCCTTGCTACAGGAGAAAATGTTTCGGTATAGTCGGTCCCCGTTTGTTGTGCGAAGCCCTTTGTAACAAGCCTAGCTTTGTACTTTTGGACGACACCATTTGCGTTGAATTTTATCTTATAAACCCATTTTACCCTAATAACATCTTTGTTATTTGGTAGATCAACTAACTCTCAGGTGAAGTTTTTTTCAATCATGTTGATTTCTTTGGTAATAGCCTTTACCCAAATTTCAAACTGTGACGCCTCTTCAAAGCTTCCTGGCTCCATGGCTATAAAATTGAAGCTTTCATATATATATGCAAGAGATTTTATTATTTTCGGAGTTGATTCTGGAGAATAACTAAATGCTGATGACAAGGTAGAACTATGTGATGAAGTTGATGGTTCTGTACTCGACGGTGTAGATGCATGTATCAACGGAGTTGCTGGTCCATAGTCTATGTCGGGTCAGGTCTCTTGTTTTTGTCTTCAAGTTGGTCATTGTTGCACCCTTAATTTTGCTACATTGCTCTCTCGAGCTCTCATAGAATGGACAAACCTAGAGGCAGGGCCAAGATTTTCTTCCAGGGAGTTCAAAAGAGGGGTTCGGGGTCAGAGCCCCGGGAAAAAATTATAGGTTACTTGGAATAGCACATCAAAGGAGCGCTCTGGAAGAAAATTTAAAGGGGTGTTTTGCATTTGGCAAAAAAAAAATCAGTGACGAAGTTAGGACTTGAACCTCAATCCTTTTCAGCATGTCAAGTAGCAACAAATTAGGCTAAGTAACTATGAAGTCATAATTTCTTTGTGTGTGTATGTGTGAGAGGGGGAGCCTTCGGCAGTCAGGGGATCAACTGAACCCCCTCAACCCCCCGGCCCCTCCCCTGACAAAACCACCAGATGTATTTCAGCTCCAACTCCAGCTCATCAAACTGTTTGCAAAGAGCATAATTAATTACAACTAGGAAAGTAATGAAACTTGTACCCCACTGATCAGCAAGTTTAGCTAGGATCATAACCTTAGGAAACATAAGTTGCTCAAACCCACCCCCAAAACACAAATAACACTTCAATAAGAGCTTTGAAACCGAAAATTGGGCTACTAGCAACCCTTGTTGCACCTCCTGTTTGAGTTCTAACTTCTAAGTCGAAGTAGATGTAAGCTTATTAGATTTTCCAAACACAACAAGATAGAGAAGGACATAAAGATGAGAGAAAAGTCTTGTTCTGAATTACTTAATTCAACCCAAAGATACATCCCTTAATAGTAGAGGTGAAAACTCAAAACATTAAACACAAACTATTCATATTTGTAACTCACACACCATTACTCTATTATTACATAAGTAACCCCTATTAACTAGAATGAAGAGTCTGACTCTTAAACGTGCATTATTTTGACAGATGCCAAGTATAAGAAAAGATTCAAAAGTTGCTAAAAATAATGTGTCCCTAACAACCTTACATAATGTTTAATATCAAAACCATATTATAAATTTGATGTCAGGACATTAGATCATGACACAAGTATCTACCCATAACAATAGACAAAGCCCACACCAAAAAAAGTCAGAATCAACAGCTGGAGATCCTCCCCCATAACCTTAAAATAAACAACTGTTTGTCATGTTTTGAGAGAGCATGTACACCTTCATCATAACATCCCCAAAAGTTACCCAAGATTTGTATCTTCTCCAACAAGTTGCGGTTAATTGTCATTCTCGCCAGTCATCACCTGAGAGGCTGAGATTTCAAAAAAAAGCTGAAACAAACCTAACCCAAGTGGCTTTTAGCTTTTGGCTTAAAGTTGCACTCAAGTCATGGTGTTTGAGTATAGTTGTAAGCTAGTCTAGATGCACTTTTGGGAGTCATTGAAGTCAGCTCTCTTGAATCTATTGTTGTTTTTCAAGGACAACTTAAGTTTTTTGTTTTGAGATAGTTTGGCTTTAGAGAATCAAACCCTCGAGGGAGTTAAAAGCTTAGGGTTTTATCTTGGTTGTCTTTTTAACTTACTAGTTTGTTTTACAAGTACGACATGGATGTGGTTACATATTTTTGGGTTTTGGTGCTTGTGCCCACTAACCGTGGGAAAAGTGACAATATTGCCTCTGTCTCTTCAGTCTCTTCTTTCAAATCCACATTTCTCTAAAAATTTTGAAATCAAAGTTCAAAATATCATATTGTCGCGATATATTGATATCTGCTAAAATTGATAGAGTAGTCTGGAAAATATGTGTTTACAGTTCAAGATTAGTCAGGAAAATACTGATAAATTATGAATCCTGATTGCTCCCTCATAAAAAGAAAAAAACAATATAAGCGATTTTTAAAGATATTTTATCACTTTTTTGAAATACATGTTCTTAGAGCATGGGCAGCAGACTCGCCATCGCTATGTTAACGATCCAAATTCATTAAAAAATCTCTTTTCAGGATAGCTATCGCTCAAATTGCTCTAATTTTAAGAAAATCAGGGGCTATCTGTGGCGAGTCTGTTCATATCAGCGTGTCAGTGAGATTAACCTAAATGAATTATTAAAAATTGTTTCATTTATTTTTTAATATTTAATTAAGAATGACGCTGCGCATTGTCGCAGTGTATATATTTTTATTTTTTAATATTATTTTTTATTATTTAAAAATAAAATAAAAAATGTTGGCACCAATGTCAATTGAAGTGGCGCACAAAAAAAATTATATTAAAAAAATCTAAAAAAATAAAATAAAATAAATCTGACATTCATCCCCACCCTGAAAAAGACTATTTTTCTACCCCTGGGTAAGTGTCATATTTTTTTTTGATTTTACGCCTACCAGCCTGCTGCTGATGCTCTTAGTAATTTTAACCATTTTTTGAAAAAAATAAAAATAATAAAATACCAAACCAACTTCAAATTACTCCAACATCTACCTACTTTACTTCCTTGGTTCAACTTTATTTTGGGGGCTCATATATCTCCATGACTTGTCAAAAGGAAACAGTAACATTATCATTTGTTCTATCTGCAACAAACGCAGCTTCAACATTCTAAATTGTAATGAGTCTGTGACCCTCTTAAAATAAATCTGTCACAATTTTGAATCTTTATACTAATGCAAACACAACTTAGGGACTTCTGATAAAAAATTGACTACACAAGACATTGGTCATTATGAACAATGAAGGGAAACATCTCATTTTCCCAAAAAAGCCCTTGCTGTCTCTTACACCAATTTAAGCAAGTTCAAAAGATTGTTTGCAGTTGCCAAATGAAGGACATAAAGGTCAAGTCATTTTCAGAGTGATTCATTTCGAATTTAATTTAAAGTTGCAGGTCTCCTTGGGATAAAACATATCTACCTAGTGATGAAGTTGGAATAATTAAGGTTGGATTAAGGACAGCATTCTCTTGTCCTATTTTGTGGGGTTTCTTTTAAGCAATATTTAGTGATTTAAAATGAGGAGAAATTAGTGTATTTTGAGTGAGACAAAAATGCCTCTAGCAAAAAAGGGTCACCTAGTACGAAACTATAAATTTGGCTATGTTTAGTTGACAAGGACTATTCATTGATGCTTCCAATGTTGAGTTTTGAGCCAAAATCGAATTTTAGTACCTCAAAGAAAAAGAAGAGAGAAAAAAAAAAAATACCATTAATAACACAATAAATAAAATTAGTTTTGTTATTATTTTATTTTCCTGAATATGGATATCCGTGTTCATAATATATCACCATTTAACGTGAGTTCCTAGCATACTAGTATATGCATTCGTATGTTTATATTGATTTAATGCAATTGTAAGCTTTCATCCAATAATCCCTCCCTGGGAGCACTGGCAGAGCCACATGTCACTTTTATTCAAAAAAGAGCTTTATATAATATATATATATACCATACATAAAAAAAAAAAAAACTAAAAAACTAAGCTATGTGATTTTCATCTTCTCTTCCTCTCCTCATTCATTTTATCTTTGTTGAGTAACTAAGTTCTGTGATTGGTTCTTCCTCTTCCTCATTCATTCAAAAAAGGATCAAAATATTGATTCCTCATTTATTTTCCTCTACGATTAGAGTAACTAAGCTCTGTGATTGGTTGATTGCGATTGCGATTGGGATTGGTTTGATTTCATATGTGAATATGCAAGTATAAACCCAATTTCATTGCTCTAAGTTGCAATTAATTAATGGGATGTGTTAATATTGCCAATGATTAACCCATAATTTGATTGCCCATAATTTATCGATTTAACTTTCACATTTAGAATGATTAACCTATAATTGATTGTCTTCTCTTTTGTTTTCCTTCTACTATATCCCTTTCAACAAATTATAAAAATCCCTTCCAAATTTTTTGTTAGGGGCCCAAACCCCCAAAATTCCTGCCTCACGACCAATAATCCTTGCTCCACCACTGTTAGGGAGGGATTATTAGCTTATCAAATGATGTTTTTTTTCTGGCGCCCAACCTCAAGCACCTAACGCACCAAAAGTAATGTTGAGAAAATCTTTTTTCTTTTTCCAGACTAAAATAAGTTTTTTTTTTTTTTTTTTTCCAATTGGGGTTGCGGATATGTCGTCTGATATATTAGTTTTTTTTTTAACTATAGTACCATACACTTAAAATGTATTAATCTAGTGTCATATGCTCATAGTAGGGAATATTAACTCAAATACCCAAACAAGCACTAAATCTATAATAGTTTGACCTTAATACTTAATATTAATTTTTTTTTTTTTCTTTTGTTTTTTAGCTTGATATTAATAATAAAAAACACCCAAAACCTACCTAATGTCAAACATAGTCTTTCTTTAATACCAAATAAAGACAAAATTTATCCTAAATACTATTAAAGGTTCTTCTCTTTTATCTCTCTATTTTGAAGACACGAGAAATTAAACATAAAAACGGCCAAAAAAGCGTCAGACATTTTTATAAATTTAAATAGAGGTCCCTCAACTTAATTCACTTTTAACTTAAAAGTCCTTTTCTTGCAGTTTCAAATTCCTCATATATAAACTCCCCCCAAACCTCTCTCTCTTTATTTATCTATCTATCTCTAATGGAGTCACGTTTGAAGCTTCGAGTATCTCGGATGTTTCGGTCATCATTTGGTTCGTGTCGGTCCCGAAACAAATCGGATGTAATCCCAACTTCAAACCCTGTTTTCTCTGTTTCAAACAATCGAGATTTTCACCAAATTGAACCTTTGTTATCACCAAAGATTCGAACTTTTCCTTCAATTTGCAAATCCAGATTGGAGGAATCAATGGGGTTATCTTCAAATGAAGTTTTACATAGGAAGAAGGTATACTCTGTTTCGGTTAAAACAGAGTCCTCTGTTTCATCTCTGAAAAAGAAGAAGAAATCGAAGAAGTTTAAGAGATCCCATTTGAAGATTAAGAAGAAGAAGAAACATAGTGGGTTGGTTTGAGTTCTTCATCTGGAGATGAGATGGTTGGTTTAGTAGCGAAGACGAAGTCGATTTCGAAGACGAAGCCGAAACGTTTTTCTCCTCGAAAGCTTCTCTTCTGGTTCTGGTTCTGATTCTGATTCGTCAAACTCTCATAGAAGAATCAAACAGAGAAAATCTTATAGGAGAAGAAGAGGGGTTGTGAGAGAGAAGTCTGAATGGTGAGAGTGACCCCATTTGTGCAAAAAGGGAGTAGTTTTAAGGAGAGTTTTGCAGTTGTGAAACGTTCAAGTGACCCTTACAGTGATTTCAGGACATCAATGGTGGAGATGATCATAGAGAAACAGATATTTGGTGTTAAAGATTTAGAGCAACTTCCTTTGTTTTCTTTCTCTTAACTCTTCTCTTCATCATAGAGTCATTGTTCAAGCTTTCTCAGAGATTTGGGAGACTCTCTTCTCTCATTTCTCTTAGAAAGCCAACTTGAAATTTTCAGTTTTACTTTGTCTCTAGTTATGTAACTTCTCTAACTACTTGTTAAGATAATGATAATGGTGTTTCTTTAAATCTCTGTTTCTTTGATTCTCTGCAATGGGGTTTTAGTGGATCAAAAGAAGATGAAAGAAGAGACAATTTGATGATTCAGAGATGTTTACAGGTTTTGTCTGTGATCTCTTTTTATTATTATTGTTACTTGGGGAGACTTTGAATTTATTTTCAAATGATTCTTGTATGATTATAGGTCAATTATAGATTACTGTTTGCATGTCTACTCTCACCAGTCACCAATACTAGAAAAACAGTCATTCTTGTCTTGTTTCAATGTTTCTCCTTTGAGCCTGTGGTTGAGGTACTACTACTCCCTTTCAGTTTTAATTCTGATCTTTTGGGGGGAGAAGAAAGATAGAGCTAAGCATCAGATACATTTAATTTGCATTGTTGGACTAAGATCCTTCTAACATACTTGCAGAGATACAGAGTAATAAATGGGGTTATAGCCTTATAGGTATATGGAAGAAGACTGGCGTTAGGTTTGGGTGTCACTGGGACTAAAGGTACCCGAAGACAGAGCTTGACACTCGTGTTGCGGTCCTTGTAGTGGAACTGGACCAAAAGTTCCAATTCAACAATGTTCTGATGTCCTAACTGGATCAAAAGTTCCAATTCAATAATGTTCTGATGTCCTAACTTGACTACGTTGCGGTATCGTTGGTATTTACTTCTCATATTTGATCGATATGTGGGAGGTCGTGGTGAGCAATATACTAAAATGCATTCATCTGTCAACCACCTGTAGTCCTCTGCGAGAGCCTGTGAAAGGGATAGTACGTAAGCCCATACGGGAACTCATCAAAGGGCGATGATGCATCTCTTAGACTTGGGATAACCCCTAATTATCAATGTAATTGTGACAGTATTCTTGCAAATGATGCAAATCTGCTTGATTAATTGGGATGACCCAACTGAGGCTCGCAAGAGTCACAGCTTAGGAATCTCACTCAGGGAGTATGAATGCGCGAGGGACTCATAATGATTGCATTTTCTCCTAAAGAGATCCCTAGAGGGGGACTAAACAACCACCCTCTTCCAAATTTCTTTCTTCTAAAGTGTCTTCACACCAAACCACTCTAACATTGTAAGCAACAGTAACAAAGCTCTTAGTCTTAGAGAGGTAGAGAGTTTCTACTTTCTTGAAATGCTCAGAGGGAGCCTTAGCGTACAAAAAAGTTGTTTTACTTAGTCCCATTATGTCTGCCATTGCCTCTCTCACAGACAAACCAAAGAAGCTTCAATGTCCCTATCTCTCTTATCTATATATCAAAAACATCTCATAAGAGAACAAGAAACCAAACCCAGGACATATTCCTAACCTTATCTTACACAAATGCTTCTAAAAACACCAAGAAGTCTTTAAAACACCATTCAAACCTTCAAATCCTTATTCTTTGGGGACTACCAAAGACTACCCAAAAGCCCTTCCTATAAATCCTTGAAAACTCAACAAAGCCTTATAGAGTTGGATAAAACTTCACAAGATTTCACGAATCGATGGGAATGAGCAAGGATAAGGTGAAGGCAAAGTCGAAGAGGAGAAGAAAGAAGGAAGAGAAAGGGAAACAACTAATGGAGGGGGATCAAGATGTTTACAATGGGGAGTTTCATGAAGTTTTCCAAGAAAGCTCATCAACGACAACACAACAAAGTATTAGAGAGATATTGAGAATATGTGACGAGGAGGAGGAGGGAGGAGGAGAAAGAGAGAGAAGAAACAAATGATTTTGTTTCAGGGAGAGTAGAAGTGACACAAAAGCTTAAAGAGTTGGAATTGATAGACTTGAACATGTTGATACATGTGATGGATATTGAAGAAGTGCTTCACTATTACTCAAGGCTTACGTGCCCGTTTTACGTCGAGATCGTGGATAACTTTACCATGAGGATGTACTGGAGTTGTTCGAATCATGGGTTCTTTAGGTGTCTTTCATTATCAATGTTAAAGTTTTCTTCTTTCTTTTTTTTCTTCCATTTTTTTTGCTTTTTGATCAAATTTTATTGTTTGTTTGGTATATATGTTTGTGGATTTCACTTTGTGGAATTGGATCCCTTTGGTGCCTCATCATGAAATATTTTGGTTGTCTGTATTTTGCTTTTAGTTTGGAGGTTTGGGTTTCTATGTCATACTTGGTTAGTGGGCTTTGCTTACACTTAACTCAACTTGGTCATTGCAAATTGTTTGCAATCTAAGACTTGTATGTTACTTGTAGTACAAGTACAGTTGTTATTGAACCATACGAATCGAATACCTTATCCGGCTAAAATAATTAGGCTTGAATCCGCCGAGAGTTCAAATTTTTCTCTATGAAACTTCGTTGGTTTGGTTTTTGGTATAGTTTATGAAATCTTAGATTGATAAAGAGGAATTCGTCACACCCGAACCCGTGCGCCGTTACTCGAACCCAACCTCAACCAGGCCTTCATTTAGGCTTATTCTAGGTTGAAGTCCAGGAAACCTGGAGCACCATCATTCAATTAGAATCGAAACAAAGAGGATCAAGTTGCAATCTACAAGCCTGTAGCCGCTTGTATGTATGAACCAGTTTTTTCGGGATTGTGCATATCTTGAATTTCTGGAGTTCGGAACATCGATAATCAGAGGCTCCTAGACGGCTAGACTCCATTTTCAGTAAAAAAATGTAGCTTCAGCTTGTACATACAAATATATAGTACAAAGGTTGATCCAAATCCCAGTATCAGTTCAGCTACAGTTTTGCCTCTGTAAACTATCACTGCACTACACGATCACTTGGAAGAAAAATTTGGTCATAAGAATCTTTGGGGATATATGAAGAAGCATCGAATCGGATGGATTTCCACTACCACTGTGAACTTTACTTTGGACCCGATTAAGATTTGAATTTTTATGCTTTTATTATACAAAATTTCCTGTAAATCCTAGAGCAAGATCTTTTATGTTTGATGTACTCTCTCATCCTAGACTAGTTCCCCGATAGATGCGATTGTTCAGAGGAGGACGACTCATAACTCATAAGGTCAAACGCTCAGTGTAGTGCGCGATTAGAGTTGCTTTAACTTCTAACCTAAGCTTACCAGCTCCTCCCTATGTCATGCTGACATAATATTGATGTTCTAGCTAAAATATTAAAGGTCCTAATGAAGTTATCAAACAAAGATTTGCTCGTTTATGATTCAAATATTCGAATAGGTGAAAGGGATCCAATCTTATTAAGCTTGTAAAGTCATGTTACACCCTAATAAGTACAAATTCAAAGTGTTGGATCTAATATGGAACTATAAAGCTACCATATAGTCTTAAGATATAAGAGATTCTTGAAACCATGATAAGTAGCCACTTGTAACTTTACAAGTGGGTATGAGTTGGTTGTTTCCATCAAGCAAACATGCAAACAAAGCACAACTCTCATTTCCTCAATAGGTCCATGTTTGGTTTGGGTGGTTAATTAGGATAGGAGAGAGAGTTTAGAGAGGGTGTGGTGATATGAAAGTTTCTAGTTATGGAGAGTTTTAGAGAGGAGAGGAAATTTTTATTGTCTAACAAAAAAAGAAAGTAATATCTTCTCATGCTAAGATCTCACTCCAGAATCTTATAACATGTGAAGTCAGAAATGATTGAAGAAAGGTCGTAACTTTCTAAGTGGCGGTCCCTAAAAGAGCATTTTGAGAGGGAGATGATCAAAGTATCTTCTCTAAGAAATGTGGACTATATACTGGCCTTTCAACCTTATTTGGGCGACGCCTGCCATTCCCTACCTCACGGACACGCCTTGCCCTTTTTTACCTAAATGAGCGGGCCATAAAAGCTAAGCATCATCACAAAATCTAAGAGCACGAGGTGGTACACGTACCTTAAAGATCGAGCATGCAGTTGGATGTTCCCCGACGACCCATAAATACTTGCTCTTGCTTCCTAAGGCTGGACAGTAAAATTGTCATACATATTACATGCAAATTCAGCTAGCCTAACTGGTATAGGAGCTGTTACCTAGGTCATGACATTAGTTAGCTTCTTGAGCTTTGGCTACTGTTAGAACGGACTCATTTGTCTCTCAGTCTCCCTAGACTTGCATGTCTTTATACCCGAGGTAGCGGGAGCTGTCCCCATCCTGTATTGACCCGTAATAGCATGGGCAGCAGCCTCGCTAACTTAGCGAACCACCTAGGCATAAATTCAGGGAAAATCTGACATGTAGCTAGAGCTATGTTTTTCTTCTTTCAAGGTGGGAATGGTGGGATATATGTCAGTTTTAATATATAATATATATATATTAAAAAAAAAATAAAAAAAGCGTAGTAAAGTTAAAAAAATAAAAATAAAGTTAACAAACCATTTTTTTAATAATAATTTTTTTTTTATAATTTCTCTGACTAAACTGGGCTCGCCACAGATAACCACTGACTTTCTCGAAGTTTGCATAATTTGAGCGATAGCTAGCCTGAAAAACTAATTTTTGCAAGATTTGGATCGCTAATATAGCGATACCTATCTTGCTGCCCATGCTCTAACACCACTGAGAGTGCTAGGGAATGCATTACATTTTATTCTACCATCCCCAGCTCTAGCTAGCGAAAAAGAAAATATAGATAACGGACTCACCAGGAGAAAAAAAAGGTTGAGATTAAAACTGTCATATGAAAGATCTATTTCGGGAATTTGTTCCATTTAGTGTCTAGAATAGGCGTTAGCATTATCTCGTGGTTATCCGGCGTCAGTGAATACACGTGGAGCGACTACAGCTAGACTGACTGTCTCTGAACAGGTAAGTGGATTTCTAAACTCTTTGTTCTAAAAAGTCAAGCCCGCTATATTTTACAGAGTGAAAAAGGGCTAGAATGTGCTATTAAAGAAAACAGAAGTTGTATTCGAATAACCTTTAATGTTGTTCGAATATGTTGTAACAGATAGAATTGTATTCGAATAGAATTACTTCTGTTCGAATAACTTTCAACAGTTGCATTTATATTCGAATAAACTGCTTGTTGTTCGAATAACTTTTAACAATTACTTCTCTGTTCGAATAGATTGATTTCTAGTCAAACAGAGCCCGTGTTTTCTGTTTTACTATTTAAGACATACTTTCCTTTTTCAAAGACTCACTTCTTGAAAAAACCTATTTTTTGTTTTGGAGGCTTGATTTATAAGAGTGAAAAGAGATCGATCTTTGAGAGATTCAAGAGAGAATTAAATCACTCAAGAGAGAATTAAATCACTCAATCTTGAATCAATCAATTGATCAAGAAATCTTTGTCATGCATTGAAGAACTTGAGCGATTCAAGAATAGGAGCTTTGACGTGAGATTGGAGCGAGGCGTTGCGAGAACGCAGAATTGATTGCAAGAAGATTCATTGGGAGAGAGATAACCATGGGAAGTGCTTATCGAGTATGTAAGTGATTATATTCTTGTAATTCTTTTTTAATAGTGGATTGTTTAGCTATCGAGTGACTCTATAGCGACCTGTGGGTTTTTCTCCTGAGAAAGGTTTTCCACAGGGTTAAATTTTTTTGCTTTGCTTTTAATTTTTATTGCTTGTTTGACATTAGATAATAGTATAGACTTGAATTTGGTTAAGTCTTGATCATTAATTCAGAGGCTTTAGGATATTTCGATTTAGACCTAAAACGATCGAAATTGGTTAGTCTTGGCGACTAGTAATTTTCAATTGGTATCAAAGCGGTCACGTTTTGAGGTTTAACAACCTAAACGTGGATCCCGGATAGTTCGCTTGAGAATAATGAGTTCCGAGAAGTTTGGAGGTCCTATAAATCGTCATCCAGCCTTTGATGGCAAATAATACCCATACTGGAAAGTTCGAATGATTGCATACTTACAATCGATCGGAGAAGATGTGTGGATTGCTGTTAAGGGTGGATGAACACCTCTTACTATGATGCAAGGTCAGCCAGGGAGTACTATATATTGAGGTCCCTAAACCTAGGAATCAATGGTCAAAAGAAGAAAAGGATACTGTTGGGTATAATTCTAAAGGCCTCAATGCGATCTTTATTGCTGTGAGTCAAAGTGAATTTCGACATATCTCTGCATGTACCACTTCTAAAGAAGCTTGGGACATCCTAGTTCGAACTCATGAAGGTGATGATACAGTAAAAGAAAGTAAGTTTCAAATGCTTACTTTGCAATTTGAGAATATCAAAATGAGTGAAAACGAACATTTTGATGAGTTCTATGCGAGACTGAGTGATATTGTAAACAATAGTGCCGCACTAGAAGCTTCTTATTCTGATGTCCAAATTATTCGCAAAGTTCTAAGGTCTCTTTCTAAGAGCTTTAGATCCAGACGTGATGCTATCGAGAAAGCTCAAAATCTAAAAAAAATGAAACCCGATACATTAGCTGGAAAATTGCGAATGTCTAAACTTGAGATGAGAATGGAAAACCTTGAGAAGAATAAAAGTGTTTCTTTCAAGTCTTCATCTTACTCCTCTTCTTCCAAGGCTTCCAAAGAGGTTGATTAATCATATATCCCAGATGATGATGAAAGTTCGGATATAGATTCATCAATTGCTCTTATTAGTCAACAATTTCAAAAAATATTGAAGAAACGTCAGTTTCAAAAACAAAAACAAAAACAAGGGCAATCAATGAACTATATTTCACGACCTCATGATCGGGTCAAAACTTATAACCGACAGACAACAGTGATACTGACCTCAGTCAAGTTGAATGTTATAATATCACAAGCTGGTCATTATGCCCATAGCTGTCCTATGAAAAAAAACTGGGAATGAATCATAAAACTATGAATATCAGGTTACTTGGGGATGATAGTGATGATGAACATGATAACAATGAGTGTCACCCAATTAGTTGATTCTGAAATTATTGTGCATATCCTGCGTTTCTTAATTGTGGCAATAATAACTTTGACATTTTTGAACTTGAGAATCCTGATGAAAATTAGTGTAATCAAGAACAAAATGAGTCTGAGGAGTTTGAGGACCCGCATCTTGAGGACTTGTATGCTCAGACTCTCGCCAAGTGTATTAAACTCGGTAAACTTAACAAAGTCTTGAAATACCAAGTTAATACACTTACTAACGAACTTCAAGAAAAAACTGAGAGTACTAGTCACAAGATAGAGGTTCTTGAGAATGAGAAACAAGGCCTTCATGACAAAGTTGTATTTCTAGAAAAAGAAGTTAATTATGCAAAAGGGAAAATGAAATCAATTTGGATGACTTCGTTCGGCCAAGCTTGATGTAGTTCTATCTCAGCAGAAACTTCAGAAGTTCTGTCATGGGGACATGAACATTGATAAATGTTATGCATGGGAAAAATGGACAGGGACAAAAGGGGTCTAGGATATGAGGAATCTATTCCAAGGCCAAGGACTCCCCAAATCACAAAGTTTGTGGAAAACAACTGCGTCTACTTCTATGTCCAAACATAATGTCTTATCCACTACTCATGATCACTCCAAACGGGCCTCTTACTCTAAAATTTATTATTGTAATCTATGTGCTCGAAGGGGACATATTGCTTTCTTCTGTAGATTTGTTAGATCTTATCAATCACATGCTTTCTGGAACAGTGGATATAAATATAATTCTAATGTGATTTATACTAATGAGAAAAGTGAGAATGTGTTTAGATTTTTTGCATAGAAAACTACAGGTCGAGGAACTCTTTGAAGCATCTGGGTACAAAAGTTGGATATGGCACCTCAACTAAGGTGCAATGCTGCACTAACTGCTCTGAATGCTTTCAAGTCAATTCAATGGTATATGGATAGCGGGTGTTCTCGTCATATGACTGGTGATGAGTCCAAGCCGAGTCACCTAGAGGATATTCAGGGAGGTGATGTTACTTTTGGTGATGGGAGTATATCTTATGTGGTAGGAAAGGGAAAGGTCGAAGGACTTGGTACTCTAGCAATTGATAATGTCCTTCTGGTTAAGGGGCTGAGGGCCAATCTTCTTAGTGTGAGTCAACTATGTGATACAGATCACACTGTTACTTTTTCCAGAAGTGGATGTGACGTTCTGAATTCTCAGGGACAATGGGTGATGTATGCCGCTAGAATTGCTGATAACTGTTATGCTATTCAACAAGGAGCTATAATGTGTAACAAAGCGAAACTGAGTGATGTGGACTTATGGCAACAAAGATTGGGACATATAAACTTTAATGATTTGTCCAAGATTACAAGTAAAGAGCTGATTCGGGGAGTACCGAAGTTGGGAAGATTGAGCAATGTAGTGTGCGGCCCTTGTCAAATTGGGAAGCGAATAATGAGCTCTTACACGAAGTCCAACAATATTGCTACAACTCGAACTCTTGAGCTAATACATATGGATTTGATGGGTCCTATGAGAACGACATCATTGGGAGGTAAGAAGTATATTTTGGTAATGGTGGATGATTTTTCTCGTTATACATGGATAACACTTTTAAGAGAGAAGTCTAATACTTTTGAAGAATTTCGCAATATATCACTTCAGATCCAAAATGAGAAAGATTGTTCTATTGATAAAATTCAAAGTGATCGTGGAGGAGAATTTAAGGATACTGGGGTGGTTGAATATTGTACTTCTAATGGGATTAAACATGAATTCTCTGCTCCAATCACTCTACAACAAAATAGAATTGCAGAGAGGAAAAATAGAGTTCTTCAAGAAATGGGACGAGTCTTACTTCAGAGCAAGAATCTTCTGGCACACTTTTGGGGGGAGGCCATTCATACTGCGTGCTATACTATTAATAGAGTGTATCTACGCTCACTTACTTTAAACACGCCCTATGAACTGTGGTTTGGAAAGAAGCCGAATGTCAACTACTTCCGGGTTTTTGGGAGTAAATATTTCATCTTTAGAGATCGGGAGAACATTAGAAAATTTGACTTTCGGAGTGATGAATATATTTTATTGGGCTACTCAACAAATAGTAGAGCTTTTCGAGTCTATAATTTGAGGACCAATGTGATGATGGAGTCTTGTAATGTGGTTGTTGATGATACTTGCGCCCTTGGTTCTGCAGAAGTGAGAGAAGATGATAGTACAACAGAAAATCTCAAAACCTCTTCTAGTGACGTTCTTACATAGAGTTCTACATCAAAGGTTGGTTCTCATTTTTCCACTTCATCATTTCTAGCTATACCACCCCCTCCCACCCCAACTGTACCGCAACCCGGATGGCAACAAGTTCGTAAGGATCACTCCAATGTCGATATCATCGGTGATCCTACTTCTCGGGTTCAGACTCGATGTCAATACCATGAGACGGTAAACTATGTATGTTATGTTTCCATGATCGAACCAACAACGGTAAAGGAAGCTCTGTCAGACGAATATTGGCTACATGCAATGCAAGATGAGCTTTGCCAGTTTCGCCGTCAAGATGTTTGGGATTTGGTTCCATGTCCTTCAAGTACGAATATTATTGGAGCTAAATGTGTTTATAAGAACAAATATGACGAACTGGGGAATGTAATTCGAAACAAAGCTAGATTGGTCGCTCAAGGGTACAATCAAGTAAAATGGGTTGATGTTGCTGAAACGTTTGCTCCTACTGCAAGGCTTAAGTCTATTCGCCTACTACTTTCTCTTGCTTGCCATCAAAAGTTCAAGTTACATCAGATGGATGTAAAGAGTGTTTTTCTAAACGGGCTCTTAGAGGAAAAGGTGTACGTGGCCCAACCAAAAGGGTTTGAGGATCCTCATCATCCGGATCACGTGTTCTACTTGAAGAAGGCTCTTTATGGTTTGAAGCAAATTTCTCGGGCATGGTATAAACGGCTCTCAACTTTTCTCTTAGCTAAGGGATTTGTTCGAGGGGGTGTTGATAAAACGCTTTTTATCCAAAAGAAGGGTGGCGCGATGCTTATTGCATAGGTATATGTAGATGATATTGTGTTTGGATCTACTTCGAGTTCACTAACCACTTCTTTTGTAGCCTTAATGAAAGTG
>JACGCM010000893.1:0-25453 GCA_014058105.1 Kingdonia uniflora | reverse complement strand
ATGATGACTTAATCAATGAAATATCATTCTATAGTATCCGTTTTTGCATGTTCCGATGATCTTTTGTGAATAAAACATGATGCATAAAAAATAGAGGCAATTTAAGGGTGATACTAAGATAGTATCAACTGTGGTATGCTGATTGTATTTTTATTTATTTTTTTGCAAGGCAAGCCGATTTTAAATAAGGATCCGTAACCCAGAGTTTCTAACCCCATGAGGTTTCGAACCCACGACTCCTCTCTTGGTGGAGGGTCACAACCACCTGAGCCAAGAGCCAATGGTTGATATGCTGATTGTAACATAAAATACTAACCATGTGACATTCATAAATGATGTACCACGATGATGATTTTACATAGGGAAGCAATATTACAAAACATGGAAGTAAGGATGCCTAACATGGCAAGCCACATTCATACTAGAGCTTTGATTACAACTCTGACTTATTAGCTTACAAACTCGCATATATGTATGCGTTTATTTCATTAGCTAAGCTTCAAACAAGTGCACACACATTGATCCTCGACCAATTCAAGATTCTAGTAGCAGCATGTCGGGCACCTAGGACCCTGCCTGTACCCATGGCAACATTGATATCTGCACCTTCCCCTACCACCATGGCCACCATGGCTGCCACCTCCTCCTTGGTAACCACCTCCTCCTTGGTGTCCACCACCGCCTTGGTAACCACCTCCTCCTGGTGTCCACCACCACCCTGGTATCCACCACCACCTTGACCTGGGTATCCACCACCGCCTTGGTATCCACCGCCACCTTGACCTGGGTATCCACCACCGCCTTGGTATCCACCACCACCATACTTGGCATCATTCACATTGGTCTTCTCCACATTTGCCTCTGCAGTACGAAATAACACATTCATTAGGCAAGATTCATTAAGGAGGTAACGAAAAAACTATAGTATTACACACACAACAGCCCGAGTTGCTCTAATGGTCATAAAAACTGTAAGAGTTACATATATATATAATTTTGCACAATATAACTATGTATTTATACCTGTTAGCTCTGTTGTTGCACCCTTAGTTGCAACTTCAGAGGAGACTAAAGAACAAAAGCTAAGAGAAGACCTAGAAGAAGAAATGCTCTGGAAATGCTCATTGTGACTGTAAAATTTAAGCTAAGAGACTCCGTTGAGATGAGAAATGCAATGTACACTCTTCCCTTTTTATAGCCAAGAACAAGAGGTCCCGTAAGAGGTATCATTGTTTTTATCCATCTAAGAGGTATAGTGAGCGTCAGTTATGACGTGTGACCAAGAGGTATCATTGGTCTTTATCCATCCAATATCTAGCGATTTCCCTTGGTCGGAATCCTACACGTGGTGGACATGGCAAAACTGAGAGTCCCCCATGTGACTCTTATCTTTGCTTGAATGCATGCTTACACAAAATGCCCTTTAAGCATTTCCAATGGTCATGCAAAATTTCCCATTTGTGTGTTTAGAACAAAATTATCACAATTATCTCAAGCAAAGGGCCCTGTTACAACTAAGAGTACCTCTATCGGGGAACAAAGCACTCTCAAAACTGGTTTAAAGGCAACCCAGCAGAAGTTAGGCCATATAATTTTGCATATACCATATCTTTTCCTAAGTGCGGTGTTACGTATATACTTACGTTTACGTTTACGTTATATTCGTTACATAGTAAGTTTGCAAGGAAGGTTACAATTTGTAAAAGGGTCATCAACAATATATTACCATTATATAGATTTGCACATTAATATTGTGTTATTACCACCAACATTACGGATATATCATCCTAAATTTCAAATGTGCATTTAATATCATATTTGGAAATCTATAGGTAGATATTTTGGGCTATATAACTAAGACATAGGTCAAAAAAAAAAAAAAAAAAAAAGAAAAAAAAAAAAGTAGTAGGTTGAAAACGTATAGTCATTAAAATCTGGATTGAGACTTGTGATAAGGATAAGGTTAGAGATTTTGGAGAAATAGTCAGTCAACTTAATAACAAGCACTGTCTGAATAGTATACGACATTGTATTTGTATATTTTGTACAAATAAATGGTTGATTTCATTTATTTCATGCAAGTCGTATATTGCTGACTTCGAGCAGTATTACAAGAAGAAGAGAAGAAATCAATGAACACCACCAACAATCAACTGCATTGCATGGGGTCTCATCCTTAATACCTGTAGGTAAGGTTTCTTATATCATATGCATGCAGATACAGGACAAGGGGAACTAATGTCTTGTGCCCATTGCGTGCGTCAGGTGATCCCATTTTAAAGGTGCTTGAATTATTAAATGTCCTGGACTCCACGCTTTGCTAACCAAGGGAACAAATGTCCCCAGATCCGCTCTCGCCGGGACATTTAGGGCATATGGTTTTCACGAATCAGTTAAAGACAAAGATAAAGATTGTTGTTATCTCTGATTAAGTCTTAGGACCCTGAAACAAATGGAATTAGGACCATGAAAAATAGTGTAACATCAAAGTGATCCCAGTGAGTTTTGATCAATGTTGTTGAACTCTTCATCTAGTAGATACACTCCGAAAATAATGCCATGAAAAACCAATCTAATCATGATACTGCACTTCATCTAGTATTACTCGAACTCTTTATTGCAAGCATAATACATGCACAACAATAAATAATCCACACATGTTTTGAGCTCAACTCTCACCAGGGACATGATGAACTTTCTCATAATCAACAAACAATGACTTAGCCCTAAAGTTGTGTCTTTCCAAGTATCCTGCAAATTTACATTTTCTGAAGGGCTGTCAAAATAGCCCATGCATATATAGACCAAAAGAGAAGGATCGAAGGTTTCGAATACTCAACAATGACTCCAGTGGTCCAGCCTTATCCATACTAGCTATAAACACATTCTGACTACCTGTATGCTTCGTTTTCATTTGATACCCACAGATTATCAATTATGGCCAAGAAATTGCATCATTTTCCATGGCTTTTAATTTTATTCGCTTAGCTTAAATGAAGATTGAGGTCAAAAAAAATGAAAAAAGAAGATTGGGATCCAAACCCAACAGGCATAGCCGAGCCGACCAGCCAATTTGCTGTATTTGGACCACATATTTGTACGATCAATATACGTTTGTATCTATGTGACGCTATCATGTGTTAGATTAATTCTATTTATCAAGGTCTACATCCGGTTAACAATGGTCATATATAATCAGTAACCATGATTAATTATTACTAATCATTCTAAAATTTATGAGTATAAATCAAGCTCGCTTGCACCTGTAGTAAGGATCCTTGATATACTAATATGAGGCCTCTACTAATATATAACCTGAACTATGCATCAAAATAATATACGACATCATATGAAAGATATTTGTATGCCATCTATTCTAAATAAAACGAGGTTCAAAGGGGATTTTATTTGCTTAATGTCGGGCCAGATTATTTAACGCGAGAGCCTGGATTCAGACATTGATACTGTCATATGACCATCACTAGTGATCAAATACGGCTTTGATTATATATTTTCTCAATTCGACAGGGTCTATATCCAGCTGCCTGCAAAACAACTAAGTTCTAGTTTATAATTTTTTTCTTTGCAGAGAATATGAATTTGCAAGTCTATTATTAATGGAATTTAATCCAAGGCGGGCAAAATACTTGTACAAAATCTCATTGAAATTTGTAGTCTTTCACGATGTTTCCAGTTGAAACATCACGTATACTTTCGTTTCAGAAACTCAAAATATATACCCGATAAAATCGCGTATAAAAAACCCATGCTCTGAGGATGATTCGCTCAGACCAGTTCAACAATAGGTAATGAGGGCCAAACTCCAAAGGGCCTTTGACTATCAGGAAGGGCATAGGGGAAGGAAGAGGAAGACAAATAGAAGACTCAAAGTGTGAAACAAAACGTCCAGCCGTGATCTCACCTACCAAACCAACCTAAATAACTTAAAAGACCCTCATCTCCTTGGCAACACATACACTTTTCTCCCTTACAAAACGATTCTTGCTGATATTTTGAAAGATAATAATATTTTCCTAGTTGATTATGTAGAGGATCAAAGTGCTTTGTATGTCTATTCGAACAGAAGAGGTAGAACACCTTCTATTCAAATAGAATTTGAAGTCTGTTGGAATAGACATCGTAAACTCAGTTTTAGAGTGTTGAATTGAAGATATTGATTTTGCCTCGTGATTCGTGTTTGATGTAATAAGTCTCCCAAGTATACAAAGGAGACTTACGGTATTTGGTAGCCACCATTGGTGAGGTGCCCTTTGGTGAGTTCTTTTCTAGAGAAAACCTAGAGAGACCTCAATTGGTTGGTGAGTGATTGTAACCCCAAATCGTCAAATAAAACTCTCTCTCTCTCTCTCTCTATTGGCGTGGAGCTAGGCAATTTGCCAAATCACGGTAAATGTGTGTTCTCATTTGATCGTGTTTATTCATTTAGTTTATTCATCGCTAATCAGATCGAATCTGTCTTTGGTTTCCGCTGTGTGGCTCAACAGATTATGCAATTTCTTTATATATCTTTCCAAACATGATAGCACATATATTGTATGACTGAAATTTGCTAACCAGGTCCAGGTTCAAGGGGACATCATTTGCTTAATGACAGGCCAGATTATTTAACACAAGAGCCTGGCAGACCATTGATCTACCTTGAGATTTATCAGACCGGCGTCAGAAGATCTTCCTTACATTAGATATGACAAGAAAAAGACTTTCTAACGTCAGCTAAGGTAAGCATTTGATGATTGGTCGTGTTCATTGTCAAAATGCCCCTGTAATTTTTAACTTCTAAAATACAGCATACAAGGTTAAAGTTGTAATCTTCCATTGCACTCTGAAAACCTCTAGATCTTTCTGTCATCTTTTGCTTCTCTCATATGCTCTCTTCTCTTATTAGATATGGCTTAGCTAGATTATATATTTTCTCAATGAGAGTCTACCAAAAAGGATTGGATCGATCTTCAACAAGGTCTCATAGTCTATCCTGCAAAACAACCCAGTTTCTGGGAAAAAAAATCTGCAGAGAATATGAAATAATTGCAAGTCTATTTTAACAGAATTTCGTTTAAGCTGTACAAAATACTTGGTATAAAATCTCAATGAAATATGGACATTCTTTTTATGATTTTAAGAGGTTTCCAACTGAAACAACAGGCTGTATATAGCGTGATTACTACGAACGCGAAGCGAGATTCGTATGAATATCACGTTTTAGTTAAGTTTTAGAGAAACTAGGGTTTTAAACTAAAGAACTTTAACTCTTATTAACAAATCAACGGTTGAGATTACACCACCCTCTCCCCTTATAACCTAGGTTTCCCTAAAATCACTCCTACTATAACTCCCCTAACCAATCCAACTAAGAAACTAACCTAAAAAATTGATACTGTTAATAACCATAATGGACCTCTCAATAGAGCACAAGTTAATGCATAAATTAAACATAAGCTAGTCTCACACGGGGTAGACGACCATATTAGGGATGTGTCATGTCAAACCCTCTGTTTGAGAAGATTTTGTCCACGAAATCAAGGGGGCGGTGCTCCAGAGGACTCACGCACGAATGTAGTGTGCATCCCTGTCTCTTCTTCATCCTTATCCTGCAAAACACGTTGAACTATTTCTATCACACTCTCATGCATACCATCCACGACTAGACCAACCTTTTTAGCAATGAAGGACAATCACACTTTTGGTGGCCCGGTTTGCCACATCCATAACAGTTACCTAGAACAAAGGTGTATGGTGCAGTAATTGCTGGAATAGCTGGGGCGACTGGTGTTATTGCTGAAACTGGTGGGTGATACTGTGCATGTAACTCGCTCGCTTGTTTGGCCAACTGTACAATTTTTTGTAAGACAAAAGACAGGTTAAAGTGTTGTTGCCTCCTAGAGTTTCTTCGTCATACCATACTTGTACCTACTAATCCGCTGTTGCTCAGTCTCATGAAGTTGTGCACGTGGCTCAAAGAGATAATACTGATAAGTGTAATCATCAAGGGAAGAAAAACCTACTTTGAGGGACAGAAGTTCCCCAAATGGAGCCTCGTCATAGTTCATATAAGGATGAACTTCTCTTTCAGTTCTCTCTGCATTTTCTACCATTCTGAAATAGGACGGTAACCCGATGTACACCTTGCCTGTTGAACACTGTTCCACCAAGTAATAGCAAAACTAGTCAGGCAGGACGCAGTGATCATGACCTATTTGGATCCCCATACTTCATGTAGTTGAATATACGCTCAACTTTATCCAACCACTCGATAAAGGCGTCTGTGTCAGATTTTTCAATGAACTTTGGCACTTTGAGGTGAACATCATGTGTCTGTTCTAAAATAGCTTTAACCAATGCTTCAATATCATTGCCCTTACCCTTGCGTCATGGCTGGGAACGATGTTCTTCCTCAAAGTCTAAACTGTACTCATCGTCCTGCCAAGTTATAGCGTACGAATGTCTTGGCAGATGAGGAGGTGAACCAAGTGGGCATTATTGGTAATGGTCACGCAATGGGTGTCAAATGAGGGGTAAGAACCACGGCCCCGGTCCCGCCCGCTGAATTGCCTCTCTCTCTCTTCTAATGGAATATAACGAGAACCCACAGTTTTACATCTCCCATTTAACTGAACGCTGAACATATCATCATCACGTGGCCCCTATTCGTCACCGTAGGGATGTTGACACTTAAAGCCGTACTTAGGGGTCGTCCTTGGTGGAAGATGTTTATCAGTGTCGGTATGGTACAAATCTGTCGGTGGGTGCCTAACGGGGCTGCCTCCGTTGGTGGTAATTATTGGTTGATCCTTATTGGTGTTGGCGCCGTTCTCACTCTTGGAAACTCCAGTGACCCAAGTCCCCCGGTGGTATTTGTCGGGGTGGTTCTTGAAAGATCTAATTTGAAGTGTGTTTCATTTAGTGTCTAGAGTAGATGTCAGTACTATCTCGTGGTTATCCGGAGTCAGTGAGTGCATGTGGAGCGACTACAGCTGGACTGACACTGAACAGGTAAGTGGGTTTCTAACTCCTTGTTCTAAATATCAAACCCTATGTATTTTTACAGAGTATGAAAAATGTAATAAGTTTGTCTTTTTAAGATAACAAAATTTCAATTCGAATAGATTATTTTTCTATTCTAATAGAACTGGGAATATTTCGATTCGAATAAATTTTATTATATTCGAATAAAATACCTCATGCAATTTTTTATTCGAATAAATTTTTTTTTAATCGAATAGATTGGCTCAGCCTGATTTTTATTCGAATACATTTATTTCTATTCGAACAGAGAACGTGATTTCTGTTTTTCGATAAAAGACAACTTTCTTTTTTTCAGAACTCAACATTTTGAAAACTTTTTGTTAGGGCTTGAGTTTTTTAGAGTGAGGAGAGATTATTCTTGAGAGATTCAAGAGATAATTAAAATACTCAAATCTTGAATCAATCATCATTGATCAAGAAACCCTAATAATAGATTGAAAGACTTGAGGGATTCAAGATGGAAGCTTCAACGATAGATTGGAGTGAGAAGTTGCGAGAACTGGAAATTAATTGCAAAGAGCTTGATTGGAAGAAAGGTAAGCATGGGATGTGTTTATCGAGTTTGTAATTAGTTAAACTTTTGTACGTAATTCTTTTTTAATAGTGGATTGTTTAGCTATCGTGATTCGACAGCGACCTGTGGGTTTTCTCCTGAGAAAGGTTTCCCACAGGGTTAAAATTTTTTGCCCTTGTCTTTAAATTTCTAACTGCCTGCTTGACATTAAATAATTAAATCAACTTATTTAGGTTAAGCGTAGACCATTAATTTAAAGGATTTAGGACCTAACTATTTAGACCTAAAACATCAAATTGGTTAATCTCAAGCGTCTAGCAATTTTAATTGGTATCAGCAGTCACGCTTCGAGGTTTAACAACCTAAGCGTGGATCCCAAATAATTTGCTTGAGAATAATGAGTTCCGAGAAGTTTGGAGGTACTATAAATCTCCCTCCACTCTTTGATGGTAAAGACTATCCATACTGGAAAGTCTGAATGATTGCATATTTACAATCAATCGGAGAAGATGTATGGATTGCTATTTAGGATGGATGGACAACCCTACTATGATGCAAGGCCCACTAGGGAGTGTTATTGAGGTCCCTAAACCTAGGAACTAATGGTCAAAGGAAGAAAGGATGTTGTTGGTTATAATTTTAAGGCCGCAATGCTATCTTTATTGCTGTGAGTCAAAGTGAGTTTGACATATCTCTGCGTGTACCACTTCTAAAGAAGCTTGGGACATCTTATTCAAACTCATGAAGGCGATGATCCAGTTAAAGAAAGTAAGCTTCAAATGCTTACTTCGCAATTTGAGAATATCAGAATGAGTGAAAACAAACCCTTTGACGAGTTTCTATTCAAGACTAAGTAATATTGCAAATACTAGTGCCGTATTAGGAGTAGCGTACTCTGATATTTAAATTTTTCAGAAAGTTCTAAGATCTCTTCCTAAGAACTTTAGATCTAGACGTGATATTATCAAGAAAGCACAAGATCTTAAGAAAATAAAACCGATACATTGACTAGAAAATTGTGAACGTTTGAACTCGAGGTAAAATAGAAAACCCCGAGAAGAACAAGAGTGTTGCTTTCAAGTCTTCATCTCACTCATCTTCTTCTAAGGATTCCAAAGAGGTTGACACTCATATATCTCAGATGATGATGAAGGTTCGGATATAGATTCATCAATTACTCTTATTAGTCAACAATTTTCAAAAAATCTTCTTAAAAAATGTCAATTTCATAAATAAGGGCAATCATGTGAACTATAAACCACGATCTCATGATCGGTCAAATCTTATATCGACAGACCAATAATGATATTGACCTTTAGTCAAGTTGAATATTATAAATGTCACAAGTATGGTCATTATGCCCATAACTGTCCTAATAAGAAATCTGGAACAAATCATAAAGCTAGAATATCAGTGTTACTTGGGATGACAGTGATGACGAATATGATAATAATAAAACTATTCCCAAGTAGTTGATAACGGGCAATATTGTGCATATCTGATACTTCTAAATTGTGGCAATAATAACTTTGACATTTTGAACTTGAAAATTCTGATAAAAATCAGAGTACTCAAGAATAAAATGAGTTTGAGGACTCGAATCTTGAGGACTTGTATGCTAAGACTCTCACCAAGTGTATAAAACTCTCGGTAACTTAACAAAGTCTTGAAGGAACAAGTTAATATATTTACATGAAAACTTTGAGACAAAACTGAGAGTACAAGTCACGAGATAAAAGGTACTGAGAATGAGAATAAGGCCTTCATGACAAAGTTGTGTTTTTGGAAAAAGAAGTTAATGATGCAAATGAGAAAATGAAACCAACTTTGGCGAGCTTTATTCGGTCAGCTTGATGTAGTTCTATCTCAGCAGAAACTCAAAAGTTTTGCTATGGGGCCAAGAACATTGATAAATATTATGTATGGGAAAGACTGATAGTGACAAAAGGGGTTTAGGATATGAGGAATCTTCTCCTAATGCCAAGACTCCTCAAATCATAAAGTTTATGAAAGCTACAGCTTCTACATTGGTGCCCAAACATAACATGATATCCACTACTCATAATCATTCCAAATGGGTATCTTACTCTCGATTTATTATTGTAGTATATGTGGTCGAAAGGACATATTACATCTTACTGTAGATTTGTTGGACCCTATTAACCATATAATCGCCCTTTCAATGGATATAAATATAATTCCAATGTGATTTCAACTAATATGAAAAGTGAGAATGTGTCTAGATGGTTTGCACAGGAAACTACAGGTAGAAGAACTCTTCGAAGCATTTGGATACGAAAGATGGATTTGGCACCTCAGATAAGGTACAATATTGCACTAACTGCTTTTGAATGCTTTCAAGTCAGTTCAATGGTATGTGTAATAAATGGCTAAATTTTGCAAGCTCGAAATGGCTTGGAATTTGCTATCACACCAATGAACCTGAGACAATATTCTAATGGAAAGCAAGAAATGACACAGGTGATTTTAGCGTAGAAAATCTCTGAATAGGTAAAAAACTATGACCTTGAGTGGAGGATTTTTGTAAAAGATCTTTATTACTTAAGGCGGATATCCTATTACAAGTGATCTTTAGATTTAGAAATGCTTGAACCTTGTAACTAAGAAATTTGAATGTTTCTAAAAATCTAGAACAAGTAGTTTCTTGGTGATTTCTTGTGTAATTTTCTAGTCCTTGTCTCTACTGGAACTTCTTCTTTATATAGGCCTTCCCCGCAGTTCCTCATCATGCTGGAGCACATTCTCTGAACAATGTGGTTTGTGGCAGTTGACTGAGTAACTGTTGAGTTCGTAAGAGATAGGTGTCTTTGACTGGTTTCGGTTTTTTTGATTTGAAGCTCGACCCACGTTCTTCACCAGTTCGTGGAGTAGGTTGAAATGTTGAGTGGAGAAGTCATGTTAAAAATGCGTGAGTCTGAAATGGAGGTAATTCAAATTGGCGACAACTCAATTTTAGGTGAGATCGAGGGATAGATCTCTAAAATTGCCTCCTCGTAACTGAAGTCATGAGTGGCTTTGGTTAAGAAAGGATTTGTGGGTAATTGGTATTAGGGTTGAAGTTCTTGGATATTAAAATAGAGTAATAATGGCTTTGACTGTATGAAAGTTATGCGGGTTACAGGGAAATGACGTGTATTAAATGAAGATGTGGATACTTATGTATGTGACGGTTATGATTTGAAGAGTTGCGTCTGTAATGAATGATGATGTTTGGAAAAATGTACTTGCACAATAAATGTAGGGTTATATAAATAGTACCTATACGGAGTTTTTGAAACAAAGTACATATGTAATTTGTCAAATTCTCTAAAATTTTCAAAGATGGTGAAAACTCGGAGGATGGTCCTTGAAGAGAGGATTGTTTCTGAAATGCAGAGGTTAAAGTTGAAATACTTTGGCGACCAATCCTTGGAGATGTCGATACCCCGCTCCTGTTCCTCCGACTTATCAAGGTATGTCGGAAGACAAAGCGGTTGAAGCTCAGGAGGAATTTTACTGTAGTGGAGGTTTATGTCATCGTCTTGACAGGCGAGGAACGTTGGGCTTGTCTTCATACTCTTGCGGAGGACAAAGGTGGGGGGATAGATGCAGGGATAGGCGTAACTACGGGGAAGTTATGCTATAACTTATATTGGAATGGATTCTAAGGTCGGGCTTCTTCATCTCTACCAACTCTACGAGGTTAGGGTTATAGGAGAAGAGGTGATCATAATGGAGGAGGGAGACAAAAAGTAGAAGTCTGCTTCTGCATTTCCATCACTTTTAGCGTTAAGAAGACCTTCAGTTTGAAGAGTTAACTCCAGCACTGAATCTTCTGCTTGCATAGTTTCCATTGAAGTTCGACTAGAGTTCAACCAAACTCATGTGAGGGAAGCTTTTTATTGTTTCCAATCTCTGTTTTGTATAAGGGTGAAAAATCACTAAAGCAGGATGAATTGAAGGACTTGATTCTTAGGGTGAGATCTGTTATTTGTAAAGCACTTGAAAACTTGTTATTTGTAAAGTACCTGATTTCTTAGTGATTATAAGACTTGATATCTGTAAAAGTATTCGATCTCTGAGTACTGGGAAAAACTTGTTATCTGTAAATATATCTGTAATTTGATTTGAAATGAATAATATTTATTCACCAAACATTGTGTTGATATATAATAGAATGTATCTGGAATCGAGCTAAGAATAATGTTATGTGCTTGCCAAGATACTGATAAGATGATATGTATGACATAAAAATTATTGTTATCATAATTGAACTGTAAGAAATATATTATCATGTAGATACCATAAGATCGACCTGGGGTTGGATAAAAATATAGAGGAAAATAAATTATACAAATTTCGGAATGGTAGGTTGATCTGCGACAGTTTGCTGGAAGGAATCAGGTCGATATAAAATAGGGTGAAATGATATAGTTCAATAGAAAGAGATATGCTCATATATAACTTCTACCAAGATTTTATGGTTTCTTTACGAGATAATAGGAGAACATCCCGAGCTGCGTGGAATTTATGGCCACACAGGGTATAAAATAAAGGGGCGAGGGGTTGAGGAGGAAAAAATAGTGGAAAGAAAGAATGATAAGATGGACTTGTGCTGAGAGAATCCGTTACGCCGCTGAGGGGCGATTGGCTATTAAGATAGCCAAAGTGCGTGAATATTTTTAGGTTCTGGATTATGATACTGAATTGCCAGTGAGGGAGGTGAATGTTGAGGGTTTGGATATGATTGGGATAAAGCAACAATATGAAAGTCGTTTTTACGTAGAGATGTTCTGAGAAATAATGGTGGACTGAGCAGCTCGAAAGGAAGCAGTGAGATTGTTTGCTGTGAAAGAGATCAAGTCAGAAGATGTGATGATTGCTGGAGGATATCTGATCGGATGAGGTCGCCCAGGTCATCAAGGCTGTTTTATGTGCGATTATATGTAAAGTGTTATCATAAATAAATGTAAGTTTTTAAATTTAACAGAAAAGATGAAAGTCAAATTTATCATATATAGTTGCAAATGTCGTTTGATACTGTTTTGATAAACAATTTCGAATAACTTTAAAAAATTTGTTAGCTTTGAAAATGACGTCACTAGTACTATAAGTATAAGAAATAAAAATAGAAAAAAGTAAGAGCTTATAGTTTTGTGCTTTATGTAAAGCTGTAAAAATCTGATATCTTGTGAGTGTGAGTTATCATGAGTGTGGGAAGGTCAGAGAAAGATATGGAAACATGAAAGAAAAATATATTAAAATATTAGGGGAGGGGTAATGATGGAAATACAGTTTTTATTGAAAAGGTACAAGATGTCTGACATGGATAGTGGAAAGGACGTCTCAGTTCCAAAACCGAGGACAGCTCGTGTGAGGTACAATAACTGCAAGCTGTTAGAGAGAGAAAAAATAAATAGTGCTTCTTCCTTATTATTCAAACATTTTTGAACTTCTAAAAACTTGGAGAGCACAGAGAGAAAAGCGCGAAAAAAGTACAGAGGATTTGGTAAGGATTTATCTGAGAGTGATCAACAGTCGAAGAGAGTTGCAGGAACTGAATCACGTAGGTAGCTATACAGGAGCGTTGTGAGGGAAGAATTTGGCGCTGCTTCGGATTCTCATTCTGACATAGAAGGTTAGTAGAGACGTACGCTGCATGTTTGTATTTTTTGCAAATCGTAATTTGTTTTAAGCAAATCTCTAAAAAAAATCAGTACTTATAGTAATCTATGAAATTTAACATATATATAGAATATATGAAAAATATTTTTTATGTGAATGATCGATGTTTATGAGATAATGATAGATACCTGAACCTGTATGTAGGTCGAACGTGAGAGGTATTTGTGTAGGATCAAACATTTGCCATAGAATTGTAGTTGAGATGGATAGTTTACCTGTTAACGAGATGTCAACCTCTGGTCAGAAGAGTCTAAAATGTCTGACAGTGAGGTTGAAGTAGGGTTTGAACAATTTCCAGATTTCTCTGGCAAATTGGTGACCAATCCTCCTTGTTCGGATGCATTTATAGAGTCTTGTAAATCCCAGGCTGCTGTAGGAGGAACATGGGGTAACTGCGAAGAATACGCTAGTAGGCTGTTTAGGGGTGTACTGTAGCGCGCTGGAGGAGTATTTTTTATTTGTTTGCCGACTTGGAGGAGGAGAAACGAGATAGGGGTATAGATGAATTGATCTCGTTAGAATATTTTGATGGGAGTGTTTGGAGTGATATTTCATAGGACATTTTGTGTTACCTATCTCAATTAGAGTACGAGTTGAGTCTTCCCTTTACCAATTTGGCGAAGGGATTGTCAATAAGATTGGGGCATGTCCTGTTTAATTAAACAAGAATATGTGGAAGCTAATGAGTGTTTGCGACCATCTGAACAAAAAATAGGATAATGAGGGGAAAGTGAGGAGGATATCCCCTGAGGATGTATTATAGTTTTATGGGTTAAAAAATTATCACGCCAGTGGTGGGGAATATTTATGTGCGAGCGCAACTCGGCCTCGCTTCTTCGATCTGAATTCAGCAGGTCGAGCCTGGAATGACAACGTAATATGGGTGAAGGGTAATTGCCTTCATTGAGATAATGAAGAACCTTTGGATCTTCTTTTAGAACTGTAAAAACAAAGTAAGTATAACCATGCATAGAGTATAATATTGATATGTTTGAACTGTATGATCTTTTGTTGATAATAAAAATGTTGTGCATGGCAGGCCCGAAGTCCCAGGTAGAGATGAAAGATTCGTTGTTGGATGAAGTGATGAAGAAGAGGTTGAGCGCAATTTGTGCTAGAAGGACTTGGCCTTGGCATAAATAAACGGGTTGGGAGCAGTCCAAGAAGGTTCATAAATCTCAATCGACCAGGCTAATGGCAGGTGTTGATGATAAAAGAAGAAAGGAACAGGTGGGAAGGGTAAACGAGCTTGGCCAAGACCCTAGAATAGAAAGTTTGGTTCAGCCAGAGTCTATTACGTCGAGCAAATTAGCTCGAACGTTTCCAAAAAAATAGATGTTGAAGCGTCTGTCGGCCTCTAGTACCACTGGAAGTGGTGATGTCGACGGAAAATATAAAGGGGGAAGTGATGAGCACGTAATTATGACATTTTAATATACCCAACATGTATTTTTGTCGTCCTTATATTTAATTTAAGGTACTTATGTGTGTTTGTTTGATTGTAGATATTGAAGATGGATATTTGAAACCAAGCTCTTAAAGTCAAGTAAAAGTGTCTCCAGCAGTTCATAGCACAAAAAGTCAAAGACACGATATATTTAGTCTCAAGATTGAAGAAATATATACACAAATCTTCTTGGAGAATAAAATCAAAGAATATATTGCATCCAGATCCTTGACGATATTTTATATTGAAGATATATGCAAGAGTTTCATGAAGAAAGATATTTACATCACTTAAGGGAATTATATGCAAGAATCTTAGGAGATTGGTTATAAAATTAGAAGATATTAATGTGAAAATATTCTTTACAATTTAATGTATAGTTTCTAAATTTGGGTTCCATCGCCTATAAAAGGAACTCTCCCCCCATTGTAATTGGGCATCTCATATTAAAGCAAGTTTAGACGAAATAAAGTCATAAGTTGTATTTAATTGTCTCCTCTTCTCTTTTAGTTTAATTTTTGTTAATGTCTTATTTAGTTGTTAATGCGATGAAGTTCGAGATGAGCGGCTAATCTCCTAGCTAAGGCTAGGATGAGGCCTCTTTATGGATGAGCAATAGTTAATAATAATTAGGTTCTAATAGTTTTTTTTAGTACTTTATGATGATAAGTTAGTGCATCATATCGAAGGCTTGACCATAGCTTCGGTTTGGTATACGATAACTTCAGATTCAAACAAGTGCTACTACCCATAGACTTGATTTGAAAATCTAAACGAGATAAAATACTAGAAACACACTCAAGCCTAGCCATGGTTGAGTTGATAACTCTCTAAGACACTCTTCACTATCACTTAAAAGCAAGACCACTAAATGCTTAACCATAGATTTAGGGTTATTTTATAACATCGTATGTGTCTTAACCCGAACATATAATGGGCGGATATATTAGGATCTTGTTATATATCGATTAGTGCTTTGAAAGGTAGAGGCCAAGTCCGAACCTTAGCTCTCTCCCTCATTAAGTTTTATAATTAGTTTTTATTTCTCCTTCTTAGATTTATCTCTTATAAAATTGTAATTCGGCCAAGAAAGTATTTATTTTCCCAAACTTCCTCGTGGATTCGATCTTACTCATTCGTGCTACAATTCAATCGTACTTTAAGCGGGTATTTTTCTAGAGGCCCTAAAAACCTCTTATCAAGAAAGATTGAACCTTCAGGAAAGTCAGGGGAAAAGGTCGTTGAAGAGCGACCTATTGCTGAGGACGATCTTAAAGAGGTAGAGGAAAGGGCCAGGTTGACGGCTCTTCATGGGGATTAGGACATGAGCAAGATGGAATTTCTTTATGTTCGATTATGAAATATATTTATATATGCATTTTGAGCTCACGCTGAGGTTGATTGTGTTTTGCAGGTTGCACATTGGTGAGGGGTATTTGGCTTGGAGTCGAAGAGGAGAAATTCGAGCTGAAGAAGGTGAAGATTGAGCTTGAAAAGAAGGTAGCTCAAGCAAAGGCTGATGTTCTCAAGGATGTAAAAAATATGGATGCCCTGAAGGCTTCCCATGTAGTGGCGATTGGCCACCTACAAGCAGAGCCGATAGCGAACCTGGAGAAGGTGGTGGCATAGCGCAAAAGACTCAGGCGCCACCTCATATTAAAGGGGTATTCTAAGGATGAGGTGGATGCTATTAAGGCAGATACCTATGTCAAGGAGGGAGGTGATGAAGAGATGGAAGAGGTTGCGATGGGAGTTGCTGATGGGTTGGACGGTGTCTCTCGCGAGACGATGCTAGGCAATCAAGGGGATGATACTGAACTCCCAGAGGGGAAGAATAGGAAGGTAGGGTAGATAAATGACTTTGTATGAATATTTTGGAAATGTTCTGTAAATCGGTTGGATTGTGTGTATTGAATAGACTTTTATAGGCTAAGCTACTTTTTTTGTAACCCTTGTGTAAGCACTTAGAGAAATGAGTATCAGAATAAAAGATTTAGGGACCGAGCTTGCCAGGGAAATAGAGATCTCCACATCCTCGTTGTCTTCGCAAGTAGAGCTGCAGGTTAGATCGGAACAGGCCTTTTGACTTGTATGCTATATTGACATAAAGCTACCAAGTAAATAAGACAACATAGAACGTAGAGGCTGATCAAAAGCATGTTATCAGTTTTAGGAAAATGACACTAAAATAGTGCATAGGAAAAATTTAAGTTTTAGACAAAGCAGTATATAGAGAACATGTACCTTAGACCTTGAAATTATGTCATAGAGCATCCATCTGAGATCGTACTTCGACCTCTAAGTCTTGAAGTAGTTGCACACGGTAGATGTTAGAAATCAGATATCTTGTTAGAGATGAGATATATATATATATATATGTGATGGGGTGTTTTGAGTCAAACTGTATATAATATATCTATATTGTACAGGTTGAATTGGATTCAACTCGCTCGCGCGAAGATGAAGCACTCCAATGCAACCGAGAATTTACAGAGGAGTTGGATAGGATGAGGGAGGCGAATGAGGATAGAGAGACCAACATGTAAAGATGTACTTCAAGTTTGTTGAGGCAACCCAGACTGTTGTCATCCTCACTCGTAAGATCAAGGAGAAGGATGCCAAAATTAATAAAGGGTTAAAAGAGCTTGCGAAGATCAAAGAACACACCGCGAAGCATCAAAGTCAGATTGACACGCTGATGGTAAAGAGTAGGCATGTTGACATGGCTTAATACCGCATTTAGGCACTAAAAGATCGGAGGGACAATCTCGAGATGATCTTCAGAATTGTAGAAGCGGCTGAAGCGACTAAAAAAGAAAATGATTGAAAAAGATAACAAGCTGAAGTAGCACGATTGAAAGAGAAGTGTGATGAGTTAAATGAGAGGGTGGCACGATTGAAGACTGAATTGGTGCAAGCCAACGCGCATGTTAAGAACGTCGAGGTTAGAGAGCGCTCGAGGAGTAGAAATGATGTTAATGTTCCTCTAGTCCAAGGGGATATAGTTAGCATGTCAGGTCGAATTAGGAAGCTGGAAGGTGACGTAGCTCAATTTAAGGGCATGTACAGAAAAGGAATGCAAACTTAAGGGAGTACCAATATAAGTTAGATGCTGCTCTTGTTAGAGAAAAAGTTTTAGAAGGGGAAATCAGGGCGAAGGAGCTTCTGATGAAGAAGAAAGAGGACCTGTTAAAGGATACTTTGGCTAGGGAAGAGTGAATGTAGAAATCAAGAGACTTCGCGCTCAGGAGGAGGACTTAGAGGCCATTAATCAGTCTAAATCAGCTAAGGCTATCAAAAAATTGGAAAAGAGTATAGCTTTTGATGTGGTGATAAAAAGGGAAATGGCACATCAGAAGAGACTGTATATTATTTTGGAGTCACGCCTCGAGAAGGTGAGATCTTACTTTTCAAAGATAGTTGTATCTCATGCATCACGCTCAGATCTGTTAAAGTTTATTCTTGCGTATTTTGTAGAGGAAGAAAAAGACTTGAGTTAGAACGAGATACCTTGTTTAAGAGTTTGTATGACAAGGGATGTGTTGTAGAGTTGATATAGATCGAGGGAACTGTATGGCCTCCATGGAAATGAATTTAGGCCCTCGACCTGTAGATTTGATAGAGAGGGTCAGGGTTGTTGTAACTCGCGAACTGAATTCTGATCGACCTCCTACTGTAGGGTAAAGTACGGCTGACATCCTAATAGCAGAAAAGAATCTATTATAATACAACCTGAAAATTAATAGTATTTGTCGCAGACATATTGAAATAGATGAAAGCTAATATGACATTTGCCTTATCTTATGTCTGGTGGGGTCTTTTATATAAAATAAGTTTTTTCAATTCTTATAATCGTAGAGATGGATTGAGTCAGTCAAACCAAGTAAATCTTGATTTAACTGTAGTAATGTTGCAGACATATTGAAAGAGATGAAGGCTAGTATTACCTTTGCCTTATTTTATGCTTGTTAGAGTCGTTGATATGAAACAAGCTTCTACATTTGTTTTAATCACAGAAATTTTGCAGAGTCAACCTAATCAAGTGTTATCCTTGATCTAACTAGTATAATGTCCCAAACATGTTGAAGTAGATGAAGGCTAGTATTACCTTTACCATATCTGATGCTTAGTAGAGTCTTTGATATAAAACAAGTTTTTACATTTCTTTAATCACAGAATTTAGTGGAGTCTACCAAACCAAGTGTTATCCTTGATTTAACTATTATAAGATCGATTGAAAGCAAGTATTATCTATGCTTTAATCTATAGAATATGGTTGAATCTACGTAAGTAGAGAGATATTGTGAAAAACTTAGAAATTTAATGATCAGTTCAGAATTTACATTGGATGGAGATAAAAATCTTACTTTTGGAATTGAAAAAACAAAAATGAGAAACGGAAATAGAGTAGTGAGGCGCTTAACGATAGTACCATTTCAGTCGCTAGTGTTCCAAGGATTTGAAATGGGAATTCCCACATCTGTCATGAGATAATATGATCCCAGGCCTGAGGGACCTATAATAATGAATGAACCCTCCTAATTGTTGGCTAATTTTCCTGCGTGAGGCTCTTTGTGATGTTGAGGAATTTCTCTGAGGATGAGATCTTTAATTTGGAAGGTACGGCTTCTACTCGGCAGTTATAAAATCTGGCTAGCATATGATGATATCGACCTAGGTTAGCGAAGGTGCGTTCCCTAGTTTCATTGATCATATTGAGGCATCCTTATGTTATAGCTTTGTTGCTATTGATTGACCTACGGCATGAGAGTCACAAGTTCCTTTATGTAATTCGCAGAGCAATTCATCTTCTTTTGGTTTGGAAAGACACTTAAGGTAAGGCCCCATAATGGAAAGGTGATATAGCATACCATTTTGATTTGCGTAGCACTTCGAATTGTTGATCAGCTGTCGACGTTCTTTCGGATCTGTTGGAAATGGTCTATTGCAACTGTTATCGATACCGAGGTAGGCTAAGAAAGGTTTTTTCCAATCGTCGTCTCCCCCTTTATCGCCCCTAGTGTTGATAGTGCATATAAAAATACGATCAATACTGGGGGTTGAAATGATTTCGATCTGGAGATATCGAGCTTCTATACCCAAGACCCGGCTAGTTATGCCAAGGAATCGGCGTATTTGGTTTCACTTTGAGGAAGATATAGAGAGTTTTATGAAAACTTGTTCATCTTATCTGCAGTGAGGGCTGCATATTCGATTATCTTTACATTCTTCTTATATTCTCAGAGTAATGGTAGACGATGAGTAGTGAATCTGTGTAAACTGAGAGTTTGGTGACATCGAACCCAAAAGCGAGGTCGGGTCCATGAAATAAAGTTTCATACTCGGTGACATTATTTGTGGCCTCAAAATCTAAGTGGATCGATTTCTCAATTCTGTCATTGGAAGGGGTAATCAGTACAATTTTGATTCCTGACCTTACGGGTCCTGCTGATCTATCCGCAAGAAGTCTCTACCCTTTTGTTGTAATCCATTCAGCTCATTCGTCAAATGTTCTTGGAGGGTGGATCTTCTGAAGTATCTTCTACAAGGTCAGGGTCGTGCTACTCCCACTCGGGATCTTCTACTAGAAAATCCGTGAGAAAATTGGCAACGGCCTGACCCTTTTCTGAATGACATTGTTCGAAATTGATATCATGTTCTTCCAAACTGACTAACCACTGTTGCACTCTTCTTGATTTTTCTTTCTAGGATAGAACTTCCCAAAGTGGGTAGTTCATCATGACTTTGACTGAATGAGCTTGGAAATAGTGCTTGAGTTTTTATGAAGTGTAAACAAGAGTGAGGAGAAGTTTCTCAATTTTAGAGTACCCCGTTTCCGCTGAGGTGAAGGTTTTGCTGATGAAGTATACTGATTTCTTGATTTTTCCATCAAGGCGAATGGGAACCGAGCTGAGTGAAGTATCTGTGACTGCTAGGTAGATAATCAGTTCCTCATTATCTATTGGGGTGCTCATTATGGGAGACCTCCCCAAATAGGTTTTGAGATCCTAAAAAGTTGTTTCGCATTCTGGTATCCAAGAGACCTCCTTATTTGGCTGAACTTATCCTTATTTGGTACAACCGTGGAGTAATAGAAATAACCAACGACAACGGTTTGAAGATTTAGAAACAAAACGGTTGATAGCGGCAATTTGTCAGCGACTTTATGAACGTCTTTCGTTGTTTTTGGAGAAGGCATGTTGAGGAGAGCCCGAATCTGAATTGGATCGGCCCAATCCCCTTCTGCTGATGAGGTGGCCTAGAAATCGGCCATAATGTACTCCGAATTGACACTTATCAGGATTGAGATGCATCTTGTAAGATCGAAGAATGTGAATATAGTGTTGAGATCTGAAATATGATTGGCGGATTATACGCTCTTGTACAAGAGATTGCCGATGTAGACTTCTACAACTTTCCCTAGATGTACTTTGAACATAGTAGTCATCAACCATTGATATGTGGCACCCGCATTTTTGAGTCCGAAGGGCATGACTTTATAGCAAAAAAGACCTCTTTCAGTGATGAAAGTTGTCTTTTCTTAATCTTCATCCAAAAGTGGAATCTGATTGTATCCCGAAGCAGCATCCATCATAGATAGGAGGTCATGGCCTGCTATGGAATCGAGGATCTGATAAATGTTGGGAAGAGGGAAACTGTCCTTTGGAGTATGTTTGTTCTTTGGGACAACGACAATATTGGATATCCAGTCTAGATATTTGGTTTCTCGAATGAATCCTACTTTGATCAATTTCTCAATCTCGGTGTTAACTTCATCTCGAAGGTGGGGTGATAGTCATCGTTGTTTCTGTTTGACTCCCATGACGTTAATGTTGATGGCCAATTTGTGACATGCCTTGGCCGGGTCGACCCCAGACATTTCTTTGAAAGACTACGTAAAAACGTCTCGATTTAGTTATAAGAACTGAATGAGAGCATCTTTTTCATGCTGAACCAGGTTTGTACCGATAAAAGTACCTCTGCTGGGTCCATCAATGTTGATATATTCTGTGGGCCCCTCCGTGGAGGGTTGATCGTTTAGGTGATCAGCTTCTGTAATTGTTATGCAGCAAATCTGTCAGAAGTATCTAGGATAGCAGAGACGGTATTTTCACAAGCTCAAGAAATCTTTTAACTACCCCTGATCTCATAGATACCATTGTTGTATATGAATCGGAGTGCCTGATGATAGGTAGAAGCGATTGCTTTCATGTTGTGAATCCAGTAGCGGCCCATAATCTAGAGATAATAAGATTTGGCGTTGATGATATAAAGGACGGCGTCGATGGTGGTTGGTCCTGTGATAATAGGTAAGATGATCTTGCCTACTCATTCTTCTCTAGAGCCATTGAACCCACTAATATCAGTGTCGCTCTGAATAACTTGGTCGGCCAATCCCATTTGGTCGATAGTGCTCTAAAATAGAATCTAAATACCGCTTCTAGTATCGATCATAGATTATGTGCATGACAAACTTCTTTATTTTGAGCATTATTACTAACGCATTATGATATGGAAATTTGACATGGCTAGTATCGCAATCTTCGAAGGAAATCCCAAGCCGGTGATTACACAACTCAGGAAGAAGTTTGGCTTCCTTATCTTGAGGTGTGAGATCGTAGCATTCTGATAGTCTCCTACACTTAGATCTGTTAGAGTTGGTGATCTGGTTGATTTTGATCATGTTGTTGTGGTGCATATGGTAATGATGCTTCTCCTCAGCTTGATCATTGACCTGAACACCTTCAAGCTGCTTCTTATAGCTATCATCTTTGTATGATTCAAGGACGACAATATATTCGAACATCCGTCCCTCTTTAAAAATGTACTCTAGCAGTCTCTGTAAACATAGCAACTGTCAGTGGAATGATGGTTTACCTTATGATGCAGCAGTATGACCATTTATCAATTGGTTCCAGTGGTTAAGAAACGCGTAGAGCTTATCTTTCAAGAGTAGTAGAAAATTGTGGAGATTTGAACGTTCATCTTTGGGATGATGGGCTTATTTGGCGGACCGCCTTTCTGAGGGTAGCCAATGTTGCCCTTGGTGCGCTTTTGATCTCCCTGTTCATCCTTTGGCTCAGTGCTTTGATCTGTAGATGGACCTTTGGTGGTGAGGAAGGATTTAGAAGATTTTTGTAACTCATACATCATCTTCTCCTGGTCGACGTAACTATTGACCTTAGTGATCATATCCTCCAAGGTTGCAGGCTTATTGAGGAAAAGGTATTATTTGGCCTTATAATCGAGCTAAAGCGCGTTAGTGAAAGAAGTAACAACTATTTTTTGATCTAGGTTATCCACTTTATGCGCGAACTCTAAAAACTTCTTCGTAAAAGCCTCGAGCTTCTCTCCGTATGACTGTTTGAGACTGATAAGAGGATACAAATTCTCCTCTTTGTCTCTGTTGTGAGCATCTGTCTTGATAAACTATTTTTGTAGCTGGTCGAATGCATATATGGAGTCCTTAGGGAGAGAGTGGAACCATCGGAGTGGTTCCTCCTGTAGAGTTGTGGCGAATAGATGGCAGAGGATGTGGTTGAGATTGGAATACAACCCCAATGAATCACAGTACTGTTGAATATACTCCTTCGAGTCGGTACCTTTGTATTTATGAATTTTCGGAGTATGGAAACCTTTCGGTATCTCCATATCAATAGTTCTTTGGCAATCGGCCTTCCTTATAATTTTGTGATGTCGCCGACAGTACCCAAAACTTGTGCTTCGATCAACTCCTAAATACGTTGGTCCATATGCTCTTTTGTGACGTAATGACGTGTTGGTTGAATCGTTGGACGAGCAGGTTGTGGATGATGAGTACCAGTACCTCCACTCAAACGATCTCGTGCTAGAACTTGATATTGAGGTCGTTGTTCTTCCTCCTGTCGGACAGAAATTGGTGACCTCGATGGCTTCAGACTGAACTTCACCACCTAAATGAATGGAAGGTTATAGTTTGAGCTGAATATTCTTGGAAATAGCTTTACTAACAACTCCTCGAGGTCCCAATCTTTCCCTTGCAGAAACACGGGAGGTCTTTGGCAACTGATCGTGACCTCTTGTTAGAGGAGCCTGCTGAGTACTTTACAGAACCTCTAGGGCAATCTACATTATTATCATCTGGTCTTCATGTCGTTTGAACGCTGTCAAACGAGCTTATCGTTCTGTGTCGAGCTCTTTCTTGCGGAGCTCCCGATTCTTAGTTAACTGAAGTACGAGCTCGGCAGGTTTCGTTATTTTGCATTGAGATTCGTCCGTAGTTCTATAAGTTACTTCGGCTCCACTGAAATATCGAGCTGGATGCCTGTAGTCGGTCGTCTAGAAATAACCATGATTGAAATTGTAGTGAAAGAATGCCTAGCATATCGTGGAAATATAATCTTTCCCACATACGGTGCCAAATGTAATGGCCAAATTCTAAGCTCGAAATGGCTTAGAATTCACTATCACACAATGAACCTGCGACAATATTCTAATGGAAAGCAAGAAACGACAGTTGATTTAGCGTGGAAAACCTCTGAATAGGTAAAAACTACAACCTCGAGTGGAGGATTTTTGTAAAAGTATTTCTATTGCTTGAGGCGGATATCTTATTACAAGTTTTTTCTAGATTTATAAATGCTTGAACCTTGTAACTAAGAAGTTGGAATATTTCTGAGAATCTAGTTCTTGTCTCTACTGGACTTCTTCCTTGTCTCTAATGTCCTTACAAGGACCAGAAAATTATACATGAATTCTTATAAGGTTCATGTATAATTATATAGCTTCTTGGTGATTTCTCGTGTATTTTATGGTCTTTGTCTCTACTGGAACTTCTTCCTTATATAGGCCTTCTTCGCAGTTCCTCATCGTGTTGGAGCACGTTCTCCAAACAATGTGGTTAGTGGCGGTTAACTGAGTAATGTTGAGTTCGTAAGAGATAGGTGTCTTTGACTAGTTTAGATTTTTTCAGTTTGAAATTTGACCCACGTTCTTCACCAGTTCATGGAGTAGGTTGAAATGTTGACTGGAGAAGTCATGTTGAAATTACGGGAGTCTGAAATAGAGGTAATTCGAACTGGCGACAGCTCAATTTAGGTGAGATCGAGGGATAGGTCCCTACATATGGATAGTGGGTGTTCCCGTCATATGACTGGTGATAAGTCCAAGCTAAGTCACCTAGAGGATATTCAGGGAGGTGATGTTACTTTTGGTGATTGGAGCACATCTCATGTGGTAGGAAAGGGAAAGGCCGAAGGACTTGGTGCTCCAACACTTGATAATGTTCTCTTGGTTAAGGGGCTGAAAGCAAATCTTCTTAGTGTCAGTCAACTATGTGATACAGATCACACTGTTACATTTTCTAGATGTGGATGTGATGTGTTGAACTCTTAGGACAACGTATAATGCATGCTGCTAGAACCGGATAACTGTTATGCTATTCAGCAAGAAGTTATACTGTGTAACAAAGCAAAACTGAGTGATGTAGACTTATGGCATCAAGGTTGGGACATATAAACTTCAATGACTTATCCAATATTACAAGTAAAAAGCTGATTCGGGGAGTTTCAAAGTTGGGAAGATTGAGCAATGTGGTGTGCGGTCCTTGTAAATTGGCACGCAAATAAAGAGCTCTCACAAGAAGTCTAACAATATTATTACTACTCGGATTCTTGAGTAATACACATAGACTCGATGGTCCATGAGAACGGCATCCTTGGGAGGTAAAAGGTTATTTTGGTAATGGTGGATGATTTATCTTGTTATACATAGATAGCGCTTTT
>JACGCM010001040.1:0-27106 GCA_014058105.1 Kingdonia uniflora | reverse complement strand
TTTTGCAAAGTATGTGAAAAGTGTAATAACATACCATGTTGTTGGAGATGCTCTTAGAAGAGGAATATAGGAGTGAGGTATATGAAAGGATTTTGGGTGTGCGTGGTATTCCTAAAAGAGGAGCAGACGGTGGTTTATGAGTTGGAAATTAGGTTTATTATGCTATACTAGCAAAGTGGCACGTGCTAGCACGTGCAAACGCATTATTTTTAATATTAAAGTGGGGTTTGAGTGTAATTATTTGATATATATGTAATTGTAATTGTATAGATATGTTGCTAGTTTTGTATTTGATATCTTGTGATATCTATTGTAATAGAAACAAGAAGGTTTACCTTTTCTTTCCCAGGAACACCATATTATGCCTGCCTCTTTAAGTAAATTTGATGCCGGATAATACTGATCCTTGGATCCCATTCATTCATTGCCATAGTCTTTGAAATAAGATGATAATTGGATGTTACTAATTTTGATCAAAGAAACTTGCACTATGTATTTTTTTTCTTGAGGTACCTTGAACGATGTATCATTTGCGCGTCGTAAAGTTCGTCTTACTAAGGTTAAATAATCTTTGAGGGAATTGAACGAAAGCTAATGAACTAGTGTGATCTTTGTATCCAAGTAAAAACACATAGCTTGCGAGCAGAGGACTGGTTGTTGCAGTACATGTCGCAGTTAAAACCTTGCTCAAAGAAAAAGTTCTTCCAAAATGCCTTCTGACTGTATCAAAAATTGCCCATCCAATTCACCTCTCCTTGAGTTCCTTTCATTGTGTCATTAACCACATGTTCTCGAATCTAATGAATCAACCTTTGCTTCATATCCCACATTCATGAACCATAGGGATGTGATTCCAGACGATTCTAGGATATTTAATGATGTACACAAATGTAATATCACTAAACAACTTATATTGTAATTCTATTATACAATGACTATCTCAACGCTGTTAAAGCCGATTGTTTTCCTAATCTTCATAGTCTCAACCTGAACTCGTGTTTATTTTATTAAGTGAGAATTCATTTCTATTTTTTTTTCTTCCCTATTAAAGTATTTATGTTACTGTTTTAACTGTTATTTTATGATTGAATATTATGCCATATTAAAGGCTGTATGTGTGCTTGCATTTCCGGCCTATGACCAATATGAATACGATACTTGGGGATGTTGAGGAATTATTATACTATGGAAATCGACGACGAAACTTATGAAGAGATTGTTCGGGTACTCTATAATCCTTATAATGTATCTATTAACAGTTCATTGGTTAGTCAAGACAATGCAAGGATACGTGAGCAACCTGATTTAGCTGTATCATTGGAGGAAATCGCTGTGTAACTCTATTTCTCATATTGATTCCACATAATTGCAAATATAAGTAATTTTTTTCCTGTTCTTATTTGCTTTTCGGGGAAGTTAGCTATGGGCTTATAGCCTGGCTTTAATTTTTTTGAGATTCTTCTTATATAGGATCTCAGAGACAACTATCAAATGACTTAAATCTACTTATATTATATGGTAATTTTTAATTAAATCTACCTAGTTTGGTTTATTTTTTTTTATATAGCTTTATTATATTATTATTAATTTTTAACCTATAGCTTTATGTCTAGTTGCATCCTTGGTAATCTCATCACGTTGTTTTCTTTATTTAATTTTTTTGTTTTTGGTTTTGTTTCAGACTATGAAGTGAACATTACCCTTTTGTTGGTGAGGGGAGATGGTGTAATCCCGGTTTCTCCGCCATTAAGGACTGTTTGATCAAGAGAGAGAATGGTTGAGTCAATGGGTGAAGATGGAAATTACATGTAGAATCAGATTAGTTATGTAAAATGTATTTCTCGCAACTATGTTTATGACTTTATGTTCAAGAGAGTATTTCAACTGAAAGATGTCACACAATTTATTGCCTCTGCAGCATTAAAAAAATGAAATTATGTTTAGTTGGTTCTTACCATAATTTTTTTCCTGTGTGTTCTAACTAACTAAGGCAGGCCTATTCTGCATGGTTTTGTAGATGTAGAGATTTTTGCTGAAATAAATATGGTACTTAGAATCTACAGGAACAGGACATTCCCAAGAAGTTGGATTTTCAAAATGCTTCCCAATGTTCTTATCTATGTTTCTGAAAATTATCATATCCGAGAGGCTTAATGAATCATAGACCTAGTACGGGAGTAAAAGTTTATCAAAATCTCAATTTGTTAATTCAATACTTAATTCGATGACTTTTGGACCATTAAATTCCAAAATTGGTCATATTTTCATTTTTTTTTGCTTCCCCCATCCAAAGTTCAAATCGTATTACTAATCATCTCCACTGCAACAACTATCCCATCTCTCCCAATTAATGTTATAAGAGAATATTCCAGGCAAGTTCCAAAGTATGTGACAGGTATTGCAGATTGTAGAGACCAAGTGAGGTTTCTACCAAAAGTATAAAAATGCTGCAGGGTAACAAATATTGAGGGTCACCAAAGATAAAAGTAATGTATTCAACTAAGCAAACAAACAATCAATCAATGTCATGACAATATCTAGCAAATAAAAGACGATGTGAATCATTCTAAACAATCTGATTACAACTATATAATTCAAAATATCATCTAGCAAATAAAATAGCATGTTCATAGCATAAATAAAAAACAAATTCTAGACACATTGCAAAAAAGATGATAAGTTTCATAAATTTGTCATACTTAAAACTAAAATGATTTAAAGGAGTGATACTCCTAGCCACTTTAAGAATTTCATAAACTCTGTATAATCATTGTCTAAGACTATTGCTTTTTACTATCTCTTTCATACAGCCTTGATAGTAGTAGCCTCCTCAGAAAATGCAGAAAAGATACCAAAAATGTTAAATTAAGAACATTTCCACATTGAATTCAATATGAATACAGAATTTGAAAAACAAACTTTAAAACTAAAGTAATCAAATTGAACAAATCTTTATACAAAGCTCAATTATCAATGTAACAAAATTTTATTGTTTGTTTTGAAATTATATAACAAGTAAACAAACTTTCCTTTAAGAAGAGGAATGGCTATATCTAAACATATTTCATATCAATATAGGTTGCTAAACAATAGCTTAGGAGTTGCGCTAGCAACGCTAAGTATAAATAGCTAGGCTACAGAACTAGAGGTAAGGTAGCTAAACTGAGCTTGCTCAATTTGGTCCTGTGTGACCCGAAGGTTGTACAATTATGGTACTTTAATATAAATAATATCGTACTTTTCAAGTAGTGCAACCTAGGCAGGTTAAATAGTAGAACTACCTATCGCTTCCTCTCTATATATTAGATTATTTTTCATTAGCGCAAAAGGGAGGTAAGATATGAATAACTAGCTAATTAAGAAGCTATGGTATAAATCCTATTTAGTAACATTCAAACCTATGGTTCTCATCCTATACTTAAGGTGCCAAAAAGGAATTAAGGGGGATACGCATGGGGGTCATTTAAGCAACATTATCTCTAGGGAACTAAGGCCATATAAGCCTATCTCTACAACGATATATTGCTGCTCAGAATGGCTAAACATTTGTTTTCCACGAATGCCAAATGTACAAAAAAAATCAAGAAATAAATTCAACGATTTTGAAGAGAGGCAAACATGTCATATCTTATTGGCTATAATGCCTGGGAACGTATGAGAAACACCCCTCATATATTCCTCCACTTTATACTGCCCACCTACTCATATATTCCCCATATGAGAAACACCCCTTATATATTCCCCCACTTTCGATAGTACTATTGGTACTATTTTCATGTCTCACGAAGATAGGTCAAATATTGAATCAGGAAGGTATTTGAGGGTGACTATAACAACCTATATGAGACTAATGCATGCAACATTTAACTGAAGGAAAAGTCATCATAGTATATCCTAAGATCAAAACACTTGATCAGGGATCCAAACTAGTTTTGCACTAAATTCGCAGCAAGAATTCTAGAATGGTTCAAAATGGCACTTATTTAGCTAATAGGTATTTCTGTAGTAGCAGGGTCAGCTCCCTGTATTAGGTTAGGAGGTAAACTAAGAAGGACTCAGAAGCTTTGTTTAACTAAAGAAAAAAGCTAGAAATTAAAGGTAGTAGGAAGCAAAGTGCTACTAATATGTCAGGCAATGATTTTCCCGCGTATTAAGCCTATTTTTGGTATTCGTTATTTTAAATTCTCCATATGCGGTTCACACTATGACATTATACCCACGTCAATGCAGCAGCCTACTTCGCACTTGAGTTATTTATTTTAAAAAATTAGTATAACTATTTATTTCTTATCTGCCTTGTACAGACAAAACCAAAAAAACAACAATTACAAGAACAGTTTGGGTACAAGCTAAGGTACTTGAAGTTAAAGAGATACTCGACTAAATGAGAATTGAGGTATTAACAGTGAACTTGAACACGACTAACTTCACTATGGCAGCATATAAAGTACTATAAAATTAGATTCTCACTGCGTGCATATTTTTAGTCAAGGCATTAGTGACGGCAATAGTTAACTGCATCTTCCCCTAAATAGATTATCTAGGTCCCAATGACTCATTATTTAGAAGATAGTGCAAACCCAGGATCCATTTGTCCAAAAGAAAATTAAATATGTCACTGTCTGGAAGGAAAGTGCTTATGTTATTTTTTTTTTCTTTCTGGAAAACTAATCATCATATAAAACAAGAATAGTGCGTGAATATAGAGTAGCCATAATATTTTACCAATCAAAAACAACATACCAAGAATGATCCCTTGAGCACTTCTATAGTAAGAGCTGGTTACTGTCCTGAATCTCTTCTGTCAAGTTGCAATAGTAACGTGTTAAGCTTGCATACCAACTACAATTCACTAAATGTGTACACACACAACAACAAGTCCAAACACAAATTTACAAGAGTAATAGCAATGCCACATTAAGCATCAGACTAAAAGCAAATGATTAAAAGACCAGAAGAGTCTAGATGACCTAATTAAGATGAGACTATAAAATAAAGGAAGCTATGGGATATAATCATATAGAAATTAGAAAGTAACAGCAAGGCCATATTGATAATGAAAAAGCAAATTTGTTCTCTCTTGAGATACTTGTAAACTTTGTATTTTGTCTAATATAGTTAACCATTATATCCTATGGAATTAGCTGAAAAAGTGACACATGTAACAAGTTGTCTTATGGTACTCCAACACAACTCATAATGCTAATATTAATATTAGCAAAACTGTATTCTATTAAATTGCATTATCTAGACATATACCAAATATATATCACGATAATAATATTTCAAAGCTTTGTTATTCGTCGTTACAATTAAATATGTCTTAACATGACTTCGTGTTTCACCTTCTTCCGACATCATAAATATCAATAATTGTTATAGAGCTCGGACGAAGAATTGTTTGATCTATTTTTCAACTAATATTGCAAGTTAAAGACATTTTAAATCGAAACAGACCTTGGTAACAACAAGAATAACAACACATTATTGCATTAATAGAGCAATGCTAAAATAAATAGAGTAATAAATATAAAACAGAAAAAGAGCAATGTTAAAACTTTCTAAGTAAAAGTTTTCTCCTCAATCGATTGAAGAGAAATCCAAAAGCTAGGTTTTTCCTCAATCAATCGAAGATTGATTTGATTACTACTTAGCTCAAGGGATTCATATGAAGCAATTAGAAAACAAAGCAAGAAATCATACCTTTTCTATGAATCGATTTTGGTTTGATCTGTGGAACCAGAATATGGAGTAGTGATTGATTTATAGAGGAGAGCCAGAGAAGGATTTGCATAGAGAAGGAGGTTGAAAGAGGAGTTTAAAACCCAAAACTACCATCCAATTGGGCAATTTGGGTTGGACGATCCAAATTATTTCCATGGTACAGAAGTACCATAGAAATAATCCAGGCCTTCCAAAGCACGTCTCATCATACGCGTCGGTGGAATGAAAACCAAAGGAAAATGATAGGTTGTTTTATTATTATTATAGAAAGATATGATTTAAGCAAGGAGAAAAAACATGTAAAAGAAAGGATTTGACCTTACAGGCGTGCTTTGTATTTCAAGTCATTGACACCCAATATGTATATCCATCATCTTTGCAAAGCAGAAGTCCCTCTCCTTCGCAAGGCTATCAATGAAAGATTCAACTCATTAATTTGCATTAAGTTTAATAGTAGATTCTCAGCTTCTATTAGAAAAAGAACATCATTAATTAATGTTAATCACCTCTTTGTCTTTCTCATTAATTAGCTGGTCCTTTACTCGAGCCTGGTCTAGCAATCTGACAAACTGGTTTTGAGAAGTGGTTGAAGATGATATATCGTTCCTTTTAGCATTTTGGTGAGAAGCGAGGATCTGCAAGCAACCACCAAGAACTTGGTTATAGCTTTTATGGCCCCGTTCCTCTTGCTTAGCTCATTTATTCTCTTACAACCCTCTCTTCTTTCTAAAGAATATAGTAACAAAAGGCAAACTCACAAACTTAACTGAGTTTACTTTTGCTTCACCTCCTAGATATATTGGACCAGATAATATCCACCTATATTATACTGTAAAATCTACATGTCCATTGTACATAAATCAAAAACATCTAAATAATATTTATTTTCATACTATATAAGAATTAGGTATTTATTTACCTGGTGGTGTGAAATATGTGATACAGATCATCCTAATGGTTGGGTGGTCACAACCCTTTACATTTTGTTGATGACCCCTTGTAATGCATCTGCTCATTTTTGCAAGTGGGAGCTAATGTTGTTGCTGAATCTCCGAAAGAATTGTGCCAAGCTTTGTAGCAGAGATGACGGTGGAGGGTTAATGAAGTGAGTTATTGAAGGTGTTGTTGAAGCTAAAAGACCCAGCTTCACTATTGCGAATACATTTCCCTCGAACGGAGTCGAACTTGAGCACTAATACAGCTAACGAAACCAAGGAAACCGATAAATTATAATTATTTCTTTCAAACACGACAAGACTTATCACTGCCTTTTCCTTCAATAACAAAAATACTACTTGATTTTTATTTTGAATTAAGAGCTCTTGTTCTGGACCAACCATCCTGGTTTTAGAAGATTAAAAAGCACATACACGGTAAATCTTAGAAATATAAGTGTTGGTGATTTTATCTGAAGGTAAGACAAAATGTTTATGAATAGGGTTGTGCCCATTCCTTTATTATACTTATAGATCATATATATTCAATGAGCTATGTAATCTAGGAAAAATCACCTAACTATGATTAATTTCATGTGACCTTAGATTGCAATATGCGGTAACAATTATGCTAAATGCTTGAAACCCAATTTGCAATACAATAAATCTCCAACTCTCAATGACGACCAATTTCTAATATGTATACCAAATTTCATACAAAACCATGCTAATTATTATGATTCATATATCCTCTTATTAATTTAACAAATGGATAAATATTGGTAGAACTGCAAAAGGGGTTTCAATAACCCTTCTATGATTACTACAATTCTATTACACAGTAGTGAGAGAATATGCTAAATTGGAGTCGTATTATGACTAAAATTGCAAGTCTTTCTTAGCTTTTATAAATACCTCTCTATTGTGAAGAATAAATTTACTTCTCATCATCATAGACTTAAATCATGGCTTCTTCATCATGTTCTTCATCATCTCTCCTTAATTATGAGCAATCTCTTATTAAAAAGAGGAGTTTAAAACCCAAAACTGCCTAATTGGGCAATTTAGGGTTGGACAGCCCAGATCAATTCCATCTTGCATAAGTACCATGAAAATAATCGAGGCCATCGAAAGCATGCCTCGTCATACACATCGGTGGAATGGACGTCTGAAACCAAAGCAAAAAGTTGAGATATTTTTTATTATTATTATAGATAGTGTGGTGTCTCGAATAATGTGTTTTTCGGGGAAATGTAAAGCTTATAATATACTAGTACTACCCATGACCAAGTCACAATGCATACGACGATGCGCCTTCGGCACTACGAATATAACTGATACATCACGACGTGCCTTCAACACTATAAATATAACTGATACATATTTTTTGCTTCTATACGGGATTATATGTATGGTACGGAGTTGATTAGAAGAATCCTGTATTTAGATGATAATCGTACCTAAAAAATACTTTCTAATATTTAATATGGTTTATGCTAGAATTACAAAAGAGAATAAAATTATGACAAAACACATGATTGCTATATTTACATTAATAGAAAAGTACCTCAAAAATGAACTATTTAAGTTTATACAAAAATATATAAATCTTAAGTATGTATCTCGAAAATGAACTATTCAAGTTTATACAAAAATACATAAATCTTAAGTAATAAGCTTTGATATCTGATTTTTTACATTTCTCATATTGATGAATGTTGTCATCTGCTTGAAATACCATCGTGGTTTGGTCATATCCCTTGTATATATGCATGTCTATATATTTTACACATTAAACTCCTGTACATACTTCGACATTTATATGCCTCCCCAGTGATTCTCGTACTTCATGTTGCGCACAATTTTTGTGAGGTACATCCTCTAGAATGGCTAAACGTGGAATATCAATATTTCTTATTATTCAAACATATCTACCTGTGTGTGACCAAGTCACGGCAATAACGTCAATGCACCTCCGGTGCTATTCATATGATCGAGCATGTACCTTCGGCATTACAACGATACAAAGCTAGGATTCAAGTACTTATTAATTTATAAAATACATATTAGTTGTAGGGCAAGTACCTCGACGCTCCTTCGGCACTATTTATATATCCGATAATATGCTACAACATTACTTAAAGTTTTTGATCATATTTCAAATGCACCTCCACCTCCACCTCCATAAAGTCTTCAAAAGATTTTCAACTTAGCCAAAATACATCCATGACATAGGTATCCGTGTATTTTAGGAGGTCTCCGATTTATTTCTTAATTTGTTTTTCTCTTGGTGGAATTAATGTGTATATTTTAGATTAAATCGATTGATCAAATGAATGAAATCTTCACATCAAATGTTGTTTTTGGTAAACCATTAATATTAGAACTTTGAATCTACAAATACTACAATAATGATTGTTGTAGTCCCGTGATTCCTCCTAGGGACAACAATGAGTGTATATTCGTTTTGGGCTTGATACTTTCCGCTGGAGGAGGGCACCACTTGACTTTCTTCAAGTTTCTTTCTGTCTCCTTGACTTAGCTAGTTGTCTCTTAGAAGGGGAAGAGGAAGAGGCAGAAGAATAAGAAGAAGAAGTGCCCTTTAGGTTACCTTTACACCTCTACTTATAGGGAGGGCTTAGTCTAGGAGTACCCCTTCTCATGTATTTTGTGCAATTCCTAAGATGTCCCTTCAGGGTTGTAGGCTCCTGCATTTTCACGTGGGCAGAGGGGCTAATGGATGGCTGATAGGCATGAAAAATAAATATTTTTGTCCTTCAATTCACATTATCTAGGACCTTATTTTATGTTTCACTGGGCCTAATTAAAGTATATTTGACTATTGCAGGTAATAAGACAATTGCAACCAAGCCCAGTCTTAAAGCCTAACTTTTAGAATCTAAAGAGCTGCTAGAGATAACAAGTTGTCAAGAGCCGTTGGAGATGGCCTAGTACTAGTCAACAACTGCTGGAAGACTTAGTCAGGATTTTGGCTAAAAAATCTCCACAAAAGGAGGGTTGTTGAGGGAGATGAGGGCTGGAGTTAGGTTAAGAGAGAGAGTTGTAAAAAGGGAGGAGAGTTATCTTTTTAGTTTACCATTTTTTCTTTATTGTAGTTCTCATTTTTTGTTTCTATGTAAACCATTTTCAATCAATGAAAACCAGTTTTAATTCACGATTTTGATCTTTGCATCCTTGAGAATGACAACCCTAACTTATATTACAACACCCGGTTTGATACGGATTATCAAATGGCGCCGTTGCCGGGGATGCAATCAATTTTAAAATCGTGTTTTGCGTATTAAATTAGTGTTCTTAGTGTTCGAGTTTTTTCTTTTTATATTCGTAATTATTGATTTTCTTTTCTGTTGTTCTGATTAATTTATAAGTTTTATTGGCTTTTAAGTTTTATTTGTTTAAGTACGAAACCAAATCAGGGAGAGCTCTCTCTCTCTCTCTATTCTTCAAAAACCAAATCGCAACTCTCTCTCTCTCTCTCTATTGGGCCGATCTCAAGCACATCTCAAATCAATTTCATGGTTTGAAGTTTTGCCTGATCTCTTTTAGATGAACAAATGGGTACTCTTTTATTAGTGATTCTGTGATTAGATTTCACAATTTTGGTTCGTTTTTGCTGAAAAATTATTGGGATTTGAGATACCCAATCTGCAAAAATTTGGGGTTTTGCTATTTTCAAGTTTGTGTTTGAATTGAGATTCGGATTGATTTGTTTTGTTGTTGATTTTGGTATTGGCTATCTTCAAAAGCTCTGTTTTTGTCTCCTGTCTCTATTTACCTTAATTCAATCCGTGAACCTTTCCCATGGTTGTGTTGATTTTGAAGAATTTGATATGGGTCCAATCAACAGTTTTTCTCTCTCTCTTATTTCTGATTAGAACTTGATATGGGTTGCTGTAAATCTGATTGTATTGCTTTGATTTTTCTGATTGGATTGGAGTTTTCATTGAGTTAAATCTTTAAAATCTAGTTTTTGAATCTTCTAAAGATGCAACCTTTATTGCGATTCATGTGATCGAAGAATGATTGCTGATTTTCTAATGGTTTTGTTCTCAGTTTTATTGGAATAATCTTATCTTTGTAGACCGAGGTACATTCTCTTCACGGTTTGATTTACTATGATTTGATTTTTGTTATTGTGATTTAATCTGATTTCATCTCCCAAATTACGGTTTGATTTGACGACATTTTTCTTTTAAATTTGATTTCACTGTTTCATTTAGTCATTGGTTTATGTGGTTTCTCTTCAATTTCCTGATCGCAATTCTTGGTCATGTGCTTGAGTACTTATTTGTATTTCTGGGTTATGGTTTTAGGTATCGTACTTACAAGCCTCTGGTTCTGGACCATCTCTTCTTTGATTTCTGTTTATTTTAGTGTTTGTTTGATTGATTTTGTTGATCTGTGAGTCAGTTTTTGTTGATTTAGGAAATCTAATGATCTCGACAAGTTTTGTTTGTTTTGATAAGCAGTTGTGATTGGATTTGATAAGCAGTTGTTATCTCTCTTGTGACAAAGCCAACATCAACCAAGCCAAGAAGACTTTTAGTTGTTTAAATTTTTATGTATTTTTGGTAGTATAAGGATTGAAAAAAAAATGTTTATGTAAAGTTTAATGAGTGACGCTCTGTAAGGTGAGGAAATTGTAATCTGTTGCAGGTACAGCATCGGAACCCCTATTCAGGTCGGAAATCATTTCAACGCGTACTTCGCAAACGATCCTAAGTAGGCCTTCCCAACGGTTTCACCAGGGTAACCAAACGTTTCCCTAAAAAGGCCGCCCTGTAGGTAATCATCTTTTCTCCGTACCCCCCTGTCGCGGTACATCGTTGTTTAATTATTTGTTTGATTGATTAAATGTTTAATTTTTGCAACAACAGCTAGATAAGGGTGAACCAAAATGGGATTTCATCACCCGTTCGTGCCCACGCATTAGGACCCCGGGAGTTCATCACCCAGTTTTTAATCTTTTTGATATCGACAGTCCCGACCTCTTTAAAAGATTTTCAGATAAAAAGCCATAAATCATTATAACTCTCCTCCCTTTAGGTTGCCTTTACACCTCTACTTATAGGGAAGGTTTGATCTAGGAGTGCCCCTGCTCATATATTTTGTGCAATTCCTAAGATGTCCCTTCAGGGTTGTAGGCTCCTGCATTTTCATGTGGGCAGAGGGGCTAATGGATGGCTCGTCATTGCTTGTGCTCGCAACGGCTCTATGGTCGTTTAAGCGAGTCCCCTCTCAAGACCTGCTCGTCGTTAGCTGGGGGGTCGCGAGATGGCCTGACCGGAGAACACTTCAGCGACCTTCCACCTTGTGGTTAGCGGGAGCGTATTCCTATAATCGCCCCCCTCAAGTCTTGCTCGTAGTGAGGGAGAGCTGAGGTGGTATGGTCATGGATTCGTTGGTCATTGTGTTGAGAGATGAATGACATCATGTCTGTCAGTACCTTGGGAAGGGAGAAGAGTAATAATGATTTGGGAAATGTGTGGTGTACTGTAGCTGCTACTGCTGATAACATGTCACATCATTGTGGTGGGTCTGGGTATTAATGATAACCGCCTCCCCGTGTACCCCTATATAAGAGGACTTACTGTTAAGTGATAAACTTTTGCTATTCATTATTTGGAATTGCAGTGAATCTGAACTCTCCTTTCCTGCTATATTCTTGGAGCGCTGCCTGTGCGGGAAGGTTCTGGTTGGTGAGCTGTCCGTCATTGCACATTGGTACTATCGACGAGTTCCCTAGTCAATTTTCTTAATTTGTAGTGATGCATATGTACTTGTTAGATTAAGCGAGGTTTCTTGCCTAGTACTATCGATGACCGGTAGGGGTATGATAAAATGGTTGGGAAACCGGTAATGTGTGTTTTATATAGCGTTGTGAGACTGTAAGAGTGGCTGAACTATGATACTGGGACAAATTGGTTACTACACGTCACAGAGTCACAGTTAGGGTGGCGGCCGCATAAGGCTAGGTGAGGGCCTAAGTGTAGAAGATCCCTAGGGTGCCCTAGTTGGCTATGTGGCCATTATGCCCTTCATGCTTTAGGTTGAGTGTGACATTTGTACCTAGCTCATGCAGGAATGTCTGGGCACCAAGTACGAGTTTGTGTACATCGAAGCTTAGGAAAGATGAAGCGAGGGATGGTGTCGTCGGGTGAGGATTCATCGACGGAGGGGTCTGCCATTCCACCTTGCACTCCATACCACCTTGCACTGTACCCATGGAATAGGGGGGGGGTAGTCACGACCACGAGGCTGACACCTCGGTCCCTCGAGACTTAGAGGTTGAGGCGCGTGCGGAATTTATGATGCGTGAGAGAGTGCCCAGGGATACGGCTCACGAGGCAATCATCTGTGGTCGAGTGAGGGGTATCTCCAAAACCATTTGGCCTTATCCCAGTGAGTGGAGGTTGCCTGGCTTGCTAGCCGAGTATGAGAGTGCGAGGATAAGGATGAAGTACCTAGACGAAGTCAATGAACGACCAAGGGCCAGTGGCAGTAGTAGTGAGTGGATATCGCCAGACTGCCAGACATTGGCGATCAATCAATGCATCGTCTACTACGGGCAATTTGATGCGGGCTTGAGGTTCCCTTTAGACGACCTAACGAAAAAATGACTGAATTCGTTTGGTTGGGCGCCGGGGCAGATGAACGGTAACTTTTATCGGGTGATGACGGGGTGTCGACTGATTAATTAATCAGTACCGCCTAACTGGAATGTTGGTTGTGTTGACATTCTAGTCGCTTATAAGACGGGACATTATCCTCGTCAGTGGGATGTGGTCCCCGAAGGTGCGAGGAACAAGGTGGAGGAGGCCGGGGATTTGGACGAGGCGGCTTCGCCACGTGTTACCCATTCACGTTCACGGAGGGTCATGGGGGATGGCAGACCCAGACCATGGCTAAATCGAGATAAGTAGCGGCCAAGGCAGCCCCAGTCAAAGAGGGTCATGCGCACCTGTGCTCTTGAATGGAGGTACTGGTACTATATAGCTCGAAAGTCCGGCGAGCCCAGATTTTTAAGTTACCTACGAGTAATAATTATTGGTGTCGTCATCCAATCTGGTGACCGTTACCTTTGACTTTGATGACGGGACCAAGTCGTTTACGTCATAATTTTTTAACTCCAAGTGTACGTTGCTTATTGTATTATATTATACACTACAACAAATATGGTTTTTACGTCACCTAAATAACGTCATTTTGAAAAATGACATTATAGATCTTATTTTGCATTTTATTCCCGTAAGTTGGCCTACTTGTTCCGCTTATAACGCCATTTTTTTCAACCAGCGACGTTAAAGATATTTAACATCGTTTAGAACTGACTTTACTAGTGAACCCCTCGTATTTATGTCACTTTCCTCAAGTGACGTAATTTGGTCTTTGTGAAATGCGAGTTAAAAACTTGGTTATATATAAAACTCGCCTCTTTCTTTCTGCAGAGATTCACTCTCTAGTCTCTACGTGAAATTATAGGTTTCAATTTTTCTAAGTCGGCCCTAACTGTACCAAATTGCTTAAGAAATCACCGACGATTAGTTTCTAATGTAAAGATATTGATTTGATCTGGGTTGGATTTAGATTAGATTGGGGAAGATAGGGTCATATTAAAGTTGTTACCTTTTTGGAGTTTTAATCTATCTTTTGTTGATTTGTGATTGGGTTTTAGTGGCATTATTTATTTATAGCAATCTGTTGATGTAATTATGGTTTGGATCTTAGTAAGTAATTTGGGTTATCTGAATCATCAAACAATGGGTCAACAAATCCCCAGCAACCCCAACCGTAAGGGTTAGTAAATTGAGTAGGGGAGTAACTAAATCAGATCCTAGTTCGCCTTCGCCACAGCCGAATTCACGTCTTTCTATTGATCGGTCGCCGAGATCGGTAGAGTCTAAGCTTGCTGTGGATTGAAAAAAATCCTCCCGGAATCACGAGTACGACTACACCCTATGTAAGTTTAATAAAACATTGTGTGTTTGTGGTTTGTAATTTTGTTGAATTTTGATGAGAGTTATTGATTGTAGAAAAAGATTATGATTTGCTTCCAAAGGTTGTAGAATTTTAGCGGAGAATGGGGACGGAGGAGAAGAGAGAGAAACCCAAAGTGGAAATTCTTCCATCTCACAAGTTGATGAGATATCAAGAGACATAGAACTCCCTTCGGAGAGTGGAAATGAAATCCCAAGATGTATGCCAATCAGTTCAGGGGAGGCAGGGGAGGCTGAGATGTGGGGAGTTGCAAGATTGGTGAGAACGACTTATTGCCCGAAAAGGAACATGACTCTGAATCATTGAAGGAGAAGTTGATTCTTCAAAGCCGATGAGGATAGCTTCGACCGGGTAAATGGGTGTCATCACAGAAACATCGATAATGGTAATTCTTCCCCATCAAAGCAACAACTGCAAAAGAAGAAGAAACCATTGCTCCATAAATTTGGTAAGCTTATTGAAGAAAAAGGGAAGCAGCAACCATAAGTAGCAGCAAAAATCAGGCAAGTTCATGTTTTGACTTCTACTTGGTTTGGAATCCTCGATTAGTTATATAAATGCAGGTATATAATGGTGAATTATTATCTGATTTGATTCCCTTCGTGTTGGTGAGTGTTTTTGTAACTGATTTTTTTTGTGATTTTGTTACTCATTTCATGGAGAACAGTGGGTTCTTTTCTAATTGTATTGTTCTTTTGCATGGGGAGGTTTTATCTTCAGACTTTTTATGGTATCTGCAGAAGTTAATGAAATGAGATTAAACTTATTTATCGCCTTTGGTTCTCTTTTATAGCCTGGTTTTGTTTTAAATCTCAGAATAATGATGAAGCCTGGTTTAACAAACATTCTATTGATCTCACATTTTGTTCCACTGGTTTGGCTCAGACTTGTGGTGGTACACCTGGAATCATAATTATTGTTTGGAGGCACTTGAGGTTTACTCTCATTTAGGAAGGTAAACTATTTATTTTCAGATTCCGTCAGAGTCTAGAGTTTAGCTTTGACCAATGAGAAACTCTCAGCTTCATGCATTGAAACCTATCAGGGAGAAGAATAGACTGAGAATCTAGTTGGAGATATCTAGAGATGAAGAAGATAAGAGTAAGAAGGCAATGGAAAGCTTAGCTTCAGCTCTTCGTGAAGTTTACTTTTTTCTTTTCTTTTTTAAAGAAGAGAGATGGTTTATATCATTGAATCAGGTAAGCAACAAATATAACAATAGTGAAAAACACACATAAAGTACCTTCACCCGGAGTTAGATCGAATAGACAAAATTCTCCTTGTAGTATAATTGCTCTAACCCAAGTAGGGTCCGAAGCAATCTCACAAACATAGCTTTTAAGTTCAAATGTAGAATCAGTGTTCTTCAAGCAAGGCGATTTAGTAATTTTCTTGATATACAGGACGGAATTCATCTCTCCACGATTGGTCATCATTGCGCAAAGGTGGTGTGGTATTACTGTCTTCTGTGTTGTTATCCTGCCAGTGTATGGTTACAAAGAAGATTGTGGTAAGACTTTCTGCAAGGTACTGTTTCATTGTTACCATCTCCATTGCATGCTTTCTCTTCTGTTTCTCCAGTTGCTTCCTTATCTTCTCACTCTTTCTTAGCTCCCATATAACTTTCCTCAGCAACTAAAGCAGTTTCCTCTGCTTCTCTCAACCTCACAAGGAGTTCGCCAGCAGCATGAACAGCTTCAGCTGTATCTCTAAGCTGAATTCTGAGACTCTTATTCTCCTTTTTCAAGTGTTCTCTTTCTCTTTCTCTTTCCACTCTCAGGACGAGAGCTCCGCAGCAAGAGACTTAGCGAAACGAGCACCGTTACCTTTTTTACCTGCTCTCGCTGCTGCCTTTTGCACCTCTGCAATTCCTTCCATGATCTTCCGGTGTCTTCCGAGCAGTTCATTATGTTTCTCTTGTAAATCTGCATAGTGTTCAACCATTCTACCGTGCCCAAGGACAGCCCTGTTTATTGCATCGTCCAACTCTTCTATAACTTTCTTTTTAATCTCAACTCCATCTCCATCTTCTCCGTATGCCGTCGATTGCTGCGAGATCGATTCTCAACTCATCAGTTAAGGAGATCCACTCACTTTCCATCTCTTCCATCTCTGCCTTTCCCTCTGAGTTCTTCACTCTTGTCTAGAGATTCATCGGAAGGAACATCTATAAGGAACTGCAACTTCTTCCTTAAATCTTTGTTTTCCTTGAGAAGTGCATCTCTCATTCAGATCAAAAGACACATTTTTATGCCGTGATTGGTCACTTCTTGGAGTTGAATAAGGTCACCATTTTTGTCGTGAACACTCACCTTATTTCCTTATTCCAATAAGAATTGTAGTTCATCAGTTAGCCTTTGGCCCATCTAGCAAAGTTCTAATTTCTTGATTTTGTCCCATAGCCGCAGCATGTTCTCTCTTACGTTTATATTGCTCGACCAGTTGATTTAGATGCTCGATTTTTGCTGCTGTTTTGCACATACTTTTCAAGTTCCACTTTCTTCGGTGATTCAGCCAAAACTTTTCTCCATCTTTCGGTATCTGAGCTAATTTCCCCTCCCTGAGTCCCCACTCCATCAATTGGCACAATCCACATATTTAAGCTGCCTTCAACTTGATTAGAGGCATTAACTCCTGGCCTTTTGCAAGACGCACAGAGGAAAGAAGTTTACTATATCTGAATCTGATCCTCTTCATGAAGTTTCCTTAAAAGCAAGAGAAGTCAAGAGAAGCTTTTATCCATTCAGACTGAGCTCGAACATGCAGAGTCTCAAGTAGAGGATTGAAATTGGTTTTGAAAGAAACAAATAAAAATTACAAAACTTGCTTGGCAAGTCAAAACCGAGATTGATCTCCTTAAAAACTACTGTTCAAGAATCCAGTCTCGAAGTTGAGAATTCGAAGACCACGTGGAGTCAAAAGGAGTAAATTTATGAATTCCTTGAACAATTCAGAAGAAGAAACTTGCTCACTCAGAACAGAAGTGTTAGGCTGATTGGTTTACTCAAAGAAGCAGAACAGAAGCACATGCATCAAAGAAGGAAGGATCCCAGTTGCAAAAACCTGTGCAAGTTTGCAAATAATACACTCAAGGGTCGGCTGATGTCGATCGATCAGACAAATGATGGCATAAAGAGGTACACTAACCGTTTACCATAAAATATTTTTTGAACTACATTTCTGCATAGTTATGCCTTTTCTTTATTTGGCTTGGATTTGATCTCTTAGGACGACGACGATGATGAAAACAAGTTTGAGATGTATTTTGTCAAAGGCACTGAGGAAATGGGTTACTAGAGATGAAATCGACACTTGTAAGAAGAACTTTAAGGAGTTCTTACATGAGTATGTGAATCCAAAAGTGAAAGTGCAGACCTAAATATGTGCACCTGAAATAATAGTCTCAGGTTTGATTATCATCAACTTCACATCCCATACTATATGTTAATAGTCATACATTCTGTATCTAGACTAACTCAAGGTCTTATTTGCAGCAAGCAATTGTTTCTTGGAGATCGATTATAGACAAAATTCATCCATGTTCATCCTAACATTGCCCAAAAACTATAAACATTTCCATCAAAAGATCTGTGGTACTCCTTTATACAATAGTAACCATTTATATCTCATTCTCTTCTTACTAAAGATATGGGCTTTCATTCAAGTTTGATGTTATAGTTTTGGTGAGCTATGTTTGTTAGCTGGAGGACTATTGCCTCCAAGCCAAGCCAAGTCAAGTTTAAACATCGTGATACTTGGGCTACTTTTCCTTATGTTCTCTACATATTCCTGCGTTTTATTTTTTCAGTTTATGGACACATTAATACTTGTCAACTTATTCAAACATTTTGTTGTCATTTCTATTACAGGTTCAAATCCTACATGCCGATGGATCTTGTTGGAGAATTCAATAAAGATGGGGTCTCTTGCTCAGTAGGTATTTGATGCATACAGTTAATCCTCAACTAATTTTCTAATAAATTAAAGTGATATCCATGTAGTTGAAAAATATGTATGGTATGAAAGATTTATGGGTGTGTCAATCTTATGTTATTCCTCGTCTTAGATTTACAATTTATACTAGGTCTGTTATTTTAGTGTTCAAGTTCTTGAGTTCTTTGTATGATGTTCAAGATGCATATTCTGAAAGAAGTCTAAAAGATGCTTATGTTGCATTATATAAGGTGTAGTCTCGTTTTTCAAGTGAGAAAGAATTTAAAGTTAATAAATCTTATAACCATTAATTGCCAGTCGATATATTTACATAGTTTAATTTGTAATGTGAAGGTCTCTACATAGTTTAAATTAGTAATATACAGGTTCTCTCCATGAGCTCATTAGTAGATACTTGAATGAGGTAAATGCTTCAATACTAATCGGAATATGATTTCCCTATAGTTATGGATATTTGACAACTTAATTAGTCTAATGTCATGCAGGTCATAATTAAGGCAAGAGGATCGGTTTACACAATGGCAAGAATCATGACATGGCAACAAAACATGATTTCTAGATAGTTGTATGGTACTATTTGATTCCAAACCAATTTGGTTTTTTGTATAATTTTTAGTTTGTAACTGTGTTACTACTATTTGTTCATTATACAAGAAGAAATTCATATGCAATGAAAGTAAGAATTTTATTCCGTGAAGATTGTGAAATTTTGATAATGTTTATGTATGTATGTACTTTATTTTTTATTTTAATTTTCATTGTAATCGAATGCAAATAACTTCGTTGCTACAGTAAAAAAAAGAGTAAAGTTGTGACCAGGATGGGGGAGGGAGGGGAGCTAATTTTGTTTAAAATATGCTTTAACAAAGACATTACTGTATAAGTGACGTTGTTTGGATTTGACGTCGTTCAAAAAGTGACATTGTTTGGCTTATGCCTTTTAACGTCATTTACAAAGATGACGTTAATGCCTATCACGTGAGATATGAGTAATAAATTATGTCACTTTTTTTAACTTCGATGTCATTTAAAAAGTGATGTGATTACTCAAGAGCTACCAAGTCGCCTTGGTCAACGTCGCTTGCAAAGTGAGGTTATTTTTCTTTCACGTCACTTTATTAGTGACGTAAATACTTTATTTGTTGTAGTGATAGTTAATGCTTCTATCATGTGTTGTTCGTGCTATCTAAATATTTGCTCGTTGCCGTACAGGTCCGACGCTTTCAGGGTGTCGTATAAAATTCTCATTTGCGAGTGCTCGGTCAAAAAATAAAGATTGTCAGGTGTTGACGAATATTTTGAGCGGTACTTTTGACTTGGACAAATACTGGTCATGAATAAGTACAACAAGCCTCACTTACGTACTGTAAGTGATACTTATTCCTTACAGAGTGTGCACAATATAATCCCGATGAGTATTGAGATGAAGCCTCAGTTTCTGACTGCGAGAGTGAGGAATGCATCCGGATCGATATAAGCAGCGCCCCTTGTGGCTGGACTGATCCCCGGTCTTAAAGGTGTCAGTGGTCATACGGAGAAGGATGCCCCGACTGCGAAGCGACATAAAACTGTGGCTACAGGTCTTATTGACGAGGACTTGGATGTTCTTCGGGGGAGGGAGAAGGAACCACTTCTCATCATTTGTGGAGGAAGGGACCCGTTTAGGTGGCAGTGGAAAGTTGTTCGTTGGTAGCTTGCCAGAGGGGGAAGTGTAGAGTCCCCGTACAAGGATAAAAGAAAAAAGTCATCTGGCTGAGGCGCTTGAGGATCCCGGGTTTGACGTGCAACGGTCGTAGCATGCTGCAAGGGTAAGTAAGTGCTTAGTCATGCATGTTTATGGCCGCCTTTGATGTTGTTTAAATGGACGTTTTTGTGACGTGCAGTGCACCCTCACGTTCGAGGTTGCATTGCTTTATTACAAGAACCTGACTGGCCGTAATGCCGAGTTAGAGCATCAGCTCGAGGAAATGTAGCTCATCAGAAGGAACTTATACAGGAGGCCTGCATCATGAGCTAGCTCAGCATGTAGTGAACGTGACCGGGGGGTTTGAAGAACGAGTTAAATCTTGAGTGAGGAGAATTTACAGGTCGAGGGGACTTGGGGCAACCCACGGACATTTAAAGGCGCTGGCACTGGAGAAGTTGGTGAGCGAGCAAGCACTCCGCGAACAACTCGCCGGGGAGAAAAAGTGTCGGGTGAGCTACAAGACCGTGTCGCAGAGCTAGTGGACGATAAAACGTGGCTGAAGGATGAGTTTTGCCTTTTCCACAGAATGGTGGGTGGCTACGCTGGCCCTACCATTGCTCATTATGCGTCAAACTCAGGACGTTCCCGAGCTGCCCCACCTGGGACTTTCCGCCCAACAGGGTCCTCTGCCTTTCATAAATAAGATGGACATCACCCTCGAGAGGAGGCTCAGCTGGTGAAGGAGGATAAAGCGGCCTCGGTAGCAGATGTTCAACCAGAAGTGTAAGTATAATGTCATGTGGTAAGGCCCGTAGTGGCAAGGATGGAGACTATTTTACTGTGGTGTTGATGGAGCCCTTCATGGCCGTGTAATGTGAAATATATTTTACTTGTTTGCAAAACTAGTAGACGTGTGGTTCTTATAAAATACTATGGATTCATTGTGTATGCCTGTGTGTTTGTCATACTTGTAGTTGGCAACCAATAGTCTCGTGGGCACCGAATGTTAGGTGCTGATCTAAGTTGGGCTAGTCCGCATGGGACAAGGTACCGCGATCGTGGGAACGGCTTTTGTCGAGGGCAATAATTGGCCCGGGTACTGTGGTCAGTTTCGTGACCGGCATCTCAGACTTAGTTCTTATAAAATCCCACCGAAAGGGTGGATTAGTCATCGTTGGACTAGGGTTCGATCATGGAGGTTGCCCGTCCCTGGATATACGAGGGGGTCTAGTGTCGATGTAGCTGAAGCGTTATGGGAGTCATAGATGCTAAGTGGGAGTTCCAAAAATGGTAAAATAGTGTGGGGCCACCTTGGGGAAGTGGAGTAACGTTTAAGGGGTGTAATAATGAGTTAAGGGCCTATTGGTTGTCCTAAATTTTTAATGAGGTCCCCTGCACGGGGCCTATAAAGGGGCTAGAATTATGCACAGTAATCATTATTTGAAGCTTCATCCTGAGTACCAGGCTTCCTAAAAAAAGATGCAGACCGATCGCAGGCATGGTTGAAGCACGGGTGGCCACGTGGGTAGATTTCTATATCGAGATTATTTTGGGGATCGGGGGCTAGCGGGTAACCCTTACAGCGGGCGTACGTCGACCCTTCTCCTGCTGCCTGACGGGGAGAAGAAAGCGCAGGAAAAACGATAGTTTTGGTATCTTATTTTCTGGGACCAAGTAAATAATTGGTCCGGCCGTGACGTGGTTCTGAGGTCATGACCCTTGAGGATAGGAAGAGGCCAACTGCGAAGGACCAGGCTATGGGCTTTGGGAGAGGCCATGCCCCTGTTGTATGTAATTTTATCACTAACAACATTGTATTTTGTTTATTTTTCGTTTGTAATTGGTAGTATGAAATGGAAGAGAAATTTGCGATCATGTGCAATTATGTAGTAATCCTCGTAGGACTAAGACGTGTTATCGTTTGTGTAATCCTACAGAGACAGCAGGCACGAAGTGCCTAATATCTTTTTGTGCTCCTCGTAGGACTCGTTTGCTTAGTTGTATTAACGACCGTAGAGAGGTAGTTAGGCACGAAGTACCCAACAACTTTTATTTTGGTAGTCCTCGTAGGATATGTGTATTTATCTCTTAACGACCTTAGGGGGGCAGTTAGGCCCGAAGTGCCAACAACTTTTTAGTAGTCCTCGTAGGCACTATATATGTTTCTCGTCTTAACACCCTAGAGAGACAGTTGGCGCAAAGTACAACAAAACTTTTTGGTAGTTTCATTAAACTATATTGCTTTATCGTCTTAACGACCTTAGAAAGGCAGTTAGGCGCGACGGACCCATCAACTTTTTTGGTAGTCCGTAGGACTATGTATGCTTTTCGTCTTAACGACCTTAGAGAGGCAGTTAGGCGGAATTAACCAATAAATTTTTTGGTAGTCCTCGTAGGACTATGTGATGCTTTCTCATATTAACGACCTTATCGTACGAGGATGCCGATTTCAAGAAACCCCTGTATGTGAGTGCACTTTTATTTTAAAAGCGGGTCTGTTTTGCGAGGACGCCCAATTTCAAGGATGCCCCCAATATGGTGAGTGCATTTTTACTTCAAATAGGACCTTCGTTTTTCGATGACGCCCCTGTACGTGAGTGCTTTTACTTAAAAATAGACTTTTGTTTTTGCGAGGATGCCTACCTAAAGGACCCCTCAGTATGGTGAGTGCGCTTTACTTTAAAAGTGATCTCATCTTTCGAGGATGCCCTACTCAAGGACTCCCCGTACGGTGAATGCGCTTTTACTTCAAAAAGTGACTCTCGTCTTTGCGAGGATGCCCTAACTCAAGGACGCCCTTAGTATGGTGAGTGCACTTTTACTTAAAAAGTGACTCTCATCTTTCGAGGACGCCTACTCAAGGACGCTCAGTATGGTGAGTGCACTTTTACTTCAAAAAGTGACCTCTCGTCTTGCGATGACACCTACCAAAAGGACACCCTCAGTTATGTGAGTGCACTTTACTTCAAAAGGGACACTCGTCTTTGCGATGACACCCTACTCAAGGACGCCCTCAGTATGGTGAGTGCACTTTAACTTCAAAAAGTGCATTCTTCATCTTGGCGAGGACACCCTACTTCAAGGACGCCCCCAATATGGGGAGAATAGTGTGGAAACTAGTTTTGAAAAAAACAAATATTTTGGTAACAAAATACGCGTATCGTTGTGCTACTGAGTCTATTTGTGAAGGTTCATTACGTTCCCTGGGGATTTGAGCCTCTTCGTCGCTATTGAGTAGGAAGTAAGCGTGTTCGTGATACTGCGGTAGATGAGATATGGGTCTTCCAATTAGGCTGAAGTTACCCTTATTGAGTATGAGTTATAGGGAAGACCTTCTCAGATGTAGTCCTCAGCGAGAAAACTGCTGAGGATCACCATTATTATTTCTTATCTGGTGTCTCCTGATTCCTGAGCATGAGGGAGGACGTTTCTCTCCAATTTTATACAGATCAAGGTTCTTTGTGAGGAGTCGGTCGTTGATCTCATTGCCAACAACAGGGACCTCATAGTATGGGGATGACCTTGGTAGGGAGTACTGCATCAGAGCCATAAGGAGCATAAATTGGTAAAGCCCGTAATTTCGCGGCGTCATTCGGTAGGACCACAAGATGTTGGGCAGGTATCAACCCATCGACCTTTGGCCGTGTCCAGACTTTTACTGATACCAGGTTGTTTATGTTGTAGGAGCCTCGGCCGACCATTCCTTTGGAGTATCTAGGGGCTGGATGGCAGGTTTTTAGTTGTCAGGTCAGATAAATCTGTAACCTGTACCACGAATGTGTACTGTTGTTGGTATCAGAATTGTGGAACACCGAACCGTGTGATGAGGTGCTTCCATAAGAAAGTGATCACCTCTTGTCCTCCTAACAAGAGTGAGGGGTATTGCTTCCACCCCATTGGCAAAGTAGTCCGTCACGACAACAACCATGTGCTCCTGCTTGCCATGGGGAGGGCCCGACTATGTTAGCCTAATGTTACAAATGCCAAGGGCTAGAAACTGTGTGGAGGTCGATGGAAAGTGCATGAATAAGGTGCCAGTAGAACTGACATTGTTATACTTTACGCATACGCAATGAAAGTGTGTGGCATTGGGGCCAGTACAATCCTTGTGTTCAAGCAATCGCGCATGAGAGGACCATGATGTAGTGCCCGCAACCACGTCATGGATTTTTGTGAGACTCGTTGACCTTTTTTCCCCAGCGAACATGGAGGTGTGGAGCGTCACAGGCTCATTCGGTAGAGCTTGTCATTACTATGATCCGTAGTATTTTTTTACTATGTTACAGAGGCTCTCAGCGGCTGTGAGGAGAGGGGGGTACCACTGAAAGTTAGGGAAAGGTTGCGCCAATCGGGAGAGATGAAAGCTATCGGTTTGCATTGCCGTATTGGGTACTCAAGTAAGCTAGGTTGTACAAGGATCTCCACCTGAATTACAATTGAGCCTATACGGTGGTATTCATATAAGTACCTCGAGGCATCAGAGTGCCTAGTTCATGCTTGGCGGTGAATGTGCTCGAGGTGGAACTTTACTGAACTTGCTAAATGTGTTTCAGGATTCCATGTAGTCGGACATTCTGTGGTTGAACCTGGAAATGTCCGCTATGCTGCGAGTCGGTAAAGATGGAAATTTCTTCCACGCCCAGGGCTAAACGCTGAATTACGTAATACCACAAATTATTGTGGTCATTTCCAGGGTTATTTTTATTTACTTTGTATTGGAGGTATCTTACTAAAATATTGAGCATTATATAAAACAAATATCCCCCAGGTATGAGGATCATACCTTAGAGTTGTATTTACACCTTGTGGGGTGGAGAGAAAGCGGTTCATCACGATGAGTATTAGGAAGCAAAACACCTAGCTCCACCTTATAGAATTAAGAGGAGGAGAGAGAGAGGGGGGTAGGAAGCGGTATATTCACCAAGGCAAGTGCCTCATCTCTTTTGTTTCATGATAACTATGAGTAAAATATAGGAGAAATCTTATTAGTTACGTGGTCAGTGATGATTTACTATTTGACGATGCCTATAATATTGTACAGAATATATATTAGAGTATAGTAAAATCATACTTTTTTATTTAAGAATTGGTTGCATGAATACTTGAGATGATAGTAGGTATTCATACATTTTTATTTAAAGAATTGGAGGATTACTTAAGGTATAGCAGGTAATCATTACCCTTTGATTTAAAGAATTGGAAAGCTAAGGGACATGATGAACACTAGGTAGCTATGAACACAATTGTGAGTCCTAGAACACCAATAAAAACCACAAGATTAGGGCCACTATATACGACTAAGTTTAAGGAACTGCAACCTTAGTGGTTACAGTAGATATTTTGAGAGGTGATTTTATTATTTAAGTTGGGTCTAATATGGTTATAGATGTTCTGAATATTTTACTTTGCATTGACTAGTTAGGCTTGTGATTTGATTTTGTTAAGATTAACTCACATAGATTATGAAAAAAATGAGTTATGATCAACTATGTGAACGATAATGCTTTGGAAGTTCAGATATTCGTTATGTTGGATATTACAAGGCTAAGAGCTTACTTGGGAACCTAGCGGCGCAAGTGAGCAACTAGTACGCTTGCCTTTTTCATAAGTTAGTTGCATACTAAAGTAAAGTTTGTGTATGTTGTGATTTGTATAAAATAATTCAATACGGTCTGAATAAAGAGATGTAATAATTGATAGTATCAATGTAAGCGAAGAATAGAAGGATTGTACATGATAGGGGATTCATCATCGTTAGGTCTAGTGGTGTGAACAATCGGTTTTTCATGGGTATGAACCCTAAAACATATTGGTAAGTAGAAAGAGTTCAACCTTAGGCATCTCGTGGGTTATAAACCCTAAAAGAAGGACATATCAGTTATTGGATTATTAATTCGTACAAGGACAAAATAGGTACAATTACCAAAGAAGAAGAAAGAAACTCTATGTGTACACGACAAGTCCTCCTAAACTTAGTCTTCAATGTAGGTGGCGCCTAATAGAATACTCTTACAATCAGTATTCTTGCATATTGAACTATATAGCTATTAATGTCTAAGGTAATAATTAGTATAGATTATGACAGTATGATTGATGGGTGTATTTTATCAGTTTATTCCTTTATATTTTTATTTGTAACATTTGCAACGCTTAGAAAAGTTACTGTATTGCTTAGGCTATGGCTTGTGAAGCCGTTGGCGCGACTAACATTTTAGGAACAGGGTCCATTAGCGGTCGTTCAGATCACTAGTAGTTAGTTGGCGAAAGTTACCGTTCAGACGGACACTATTAGTCATTTGTTTATTTCCGTTAATGTGGAGACATTATATATTCTTTGATTGTGTCAGTTAGGAAAATCTAATTTGGAGTTGGCTTAGACATTTGTTAAGATTGATATTCCAATGCGTAATATGTGTAGATGTAGATATTTACTTTCTTATTTCTACATTGTTGGGGTACATAGTCAGGGAGGCAGACCTTTTTACGGCTCAAGGCGTTAGATTTGACCAAGTCTTAAAATAGGGATTTGGGTTGTGACGCTACACCACACAATAATACCGGTTATTCTGCTTTGTTGATATTGAGGGGAAGTTAAAACCGTATGGCTTTCACAATTTTGCCATTAGTAGGAGTAAACCAACACTATCCCAAAACTGAGCCTCCCGCGGTTGACAGACCCGTCCGTTGTATGCCCCACCCTTAGTGTTATGTCGGCGTCGTCATCGGGGGATGGGTGCGTGGTCGTCATCCTCCATTGTGCCAGTGTCGCAATAATGGGGAGGGGAAG
>JACGCM010001977.1:0-21215 GCA_014058105.1 Kingdonia uniflora | reverse complement strand
TTGAGATTCACAAATTTAGTCTTTGGAAAGTATCTTTCATTTATCGAAGTTTTTCAGATAAGGCCGTTATCAGTGTAAAATCTCAAGGCAATGTTGAAGTTCTTGAAGACTCAAGTTGTTTAAAGCCAATGTTGAAGTTCTTGAAGACCCAGTTAGTTTGAAGGCAAAGATGAAGTTCTTGAAGACTCAAGTTAGTTTGAAGGCAAAGATGAAATTCTTGAACACTCAAGTAAGTTTGAAGACATAGTTGGCGTATTAAATCTTATTGTGAGGGGGAGTATTCGTTGTAATCCAAATAAAGTATGCTCTGCTTGAGGGGGAGTGTTATGGGGCTTCGTTTGAGTGGGTATAGTAGGAGTAGGAGTAGAAGTTATAAGAGATATATTAAAAGTACGAGCAATAATAGTTAGAGTAGGAGTGTTATTTATCAAGTATGAAGTAGTGAAGTTCTAGTTGGAGTATGTATTAGGTTGCTAAGATACAAACAACTATATATCTATAAATAAACAAGCATAGGGCTTGAGTAGAAATTTTTCTCTCACCCTCCTATCAATTTATCTCTCTAAAATCCTTACAATAATAAACCTCACAATGACATAAAACTGAGAAAGGGACATATTTACATGGTATTAGAATAATAGTGTGAATCTATATGGTATACCTGCATGGTTGCATCTGTAGCCTCGTCTTAGAAAAAATTATCTTCCTCTATATAGCATAAGGTGCCAGTCACTTCTTAATACTTCTTTTACGTCTCTGATATCACGGCCTCTATTTTGTTTCAGACAACAGGCTTCAGATGAAACTTCTTCTATTCCAGATGTACTGACATGCTCTTACATCAGACCATTCTTTCTGCTGTGACATTTATACATCAATATTCACCTGAAGTTTCTAAAATTGATTTATTCGCAGGCCTTAGATACGTTGGGTAGAACTAAATGGAGGGTGAACAGGAGAGTGCTTGGGGTATTAGAGAGACTATGGGCTAGAGGAGGCAATGTTGCAGGACTGGTTGACTGTACAGAAGTGAGCCCATCCCCAACTTGCATCTTTCAGGCTACTTTTTCTCCATTGAAGAAATAAAATGATGCTCCATTAAATACTTCAAGCTTCTATCTTAGTTTCCTTTGATGGTTATTTGCTCATTGGGTTCATTGTCCACCAATTTTTTATACATATTTGCAGGTTCTTATACCAGAAAGACCACAGTCAGAGGATGCAACAGAAATCCAAAAGTGGAGGTGGAGTGTGGTAAAAGCAAAAAAGTCTAACCGTGAGAGGCATGCTCAGAGATGTGACATTGAACTTAAGCTCTCTGTAAGTTTTATATTGGCTAGAAAACCATGATGACTGAACGTTTTCTTAATCCATGAAAGACCGTGCTTATTATAGTTTCATAGCGTTATTTCTAGCAAGTCAAACGAGATATGATTTTGGAATTCACACTGACACCAAGGGCTTTGTCTCAGCTAGGACGACTTTGATATCATGTGCATTTAGAAAACATCATGTCATGTCTAGCTTATAGATTACAAGTTGGGAGACTTAATTATTAGATTACAGGTTGAACTTCACGAAGATCACATGGTGATTAGTTGAGGACTTGAGGCTGGTTTTCCATAAAAAGCAGTTTGCTTCTGAGATGAGGATGTTATCTTCGCTAAGTATCACTCTGGTTAGATTCATCTCTGCCTATGACCCACATCACTGTGGAGGCAAAGTTTACGAATAGGAAGTTTAAATGTCCCTTAGTTATATGTTATGTAATATTGACATGGGTAAAAGTGTCGGTGCCTGGTAGGGGTACAGGGTGTCAGACATGGCACAAAACGAAGAAAAGTATCGTGAAATATTGCAGACATACTCGCCCGAGTGTTGGTGTCAAATACGTATCGACACAGATTACTTTTATATGTGCAATGTCCATGTTACGTAGGTTTAATGAGGCATGACTAAGCTTTAGTTTGTGTATTTGAACTATGCATTACTTATGTTAAGTAAACTAATTCAAAACAGGTGGCTCAAAAATTGAAGGATGAGGAAGGCTTTTATTACCCACATAATCTAGATTTCCGTGGCCGTGCATACCCCATGCACCCACACCTAACCCATTTAAATTCGGATCTGTGTCGAGGGATCCTGGAGTTTGCTGAAGGAAGACCACTAGGGAAAACTGGACTGCGCTGGTTGAAGATTCATTTAGCCAACCTCTATGGGGGTGGTGTTAAAAACTCTGTTATGAAGAGCGTTTAACCTTCGTCAAGAATCATTTGTTTGATATACTTGATTCAGCAGAGAACCCAATTGATGGAAAATGCTGGTGGTTGAATGCCGAGGATCCCTTTCAATGCTTAGCAGCGTGTATTAATTTGTCCGAGGCCTTAAAAAGCTCTTCATCACATACCATCATCTCTTACGTACCAATTCATCAGGTGAATATTCCACTCTAAACTTAAATGGATGACTGAACAAAAATGATTAAGGTTTATGTGTTTGAACCTTACTGTAGGATACTTATGAAAACTCACACAAACATTTGAATTTGTTATTGTTTCTTTTAAATTTGATTTCACGAGATTATGCGCAGCACTCTCAAATTGAGACCAAATCCAATCTGAAAATATGTGATAAAATCACAATGAGATCCAGATACAGATTGAAACCAAATGGAAAAGGACCTAGATAAGCCCAGGTGTATGCACTAAATACGATCTGACCGGGTTCTTATTTGACGGGCGGTGGGGCAAACCCTGATCAGAATAAACTTTAGTGGATTTCAATCATCCAGTTAATCAGATTTATGGTCAGCTCTGGTCGTTTAGTATTTCTAGTAATGGGGAATACTTAAGACAAGATTGCCAGTTTTTCTTCTACCTAACAATGTTGTTCACCTGGTATCACTGGAGGGGTTCGACTTATCATTTTATGTATAGCAACAATATATCTCAAGTCAAAATCTAACAGTAAAAGAGTAAACTTAGACTGTATGGCAATCTTAACCTCATGCTGTCAGTGGCAAAATTGACCACCTATAAGATCTAAGTCTAACATGTTAACACTCGGACTTCCTTTGTGGATGTTGCCACAATTTTTCATTGTGCAGGAATGAGTCCATCTCGGGACTAAGAGATCACATTGTTATGGACTACTTTGTTTCTATTAGCTTTTCTTTTTTAATATGAGAAAATTTAATATGTACATTTCATATTTTGTATGAATTATCTTGAGAATGGTGTTAACAAGGAGAATTTTCTTTCATAGGATGGATCATGCAATGGTTTGCAGCATTATGCAGCCCTGGGAAGAGACAGCGTATGTGACTGGTTTCGTGTTTTAATACTTTTGCTGACTATTTTTGTTCTGAGTGCTTGTGTAATGTTCGCATTGCCATCTTCTTTTGCTGAGTACCTTATTTATGTCACCATCTTCTATTGGTTTTCGAGACTGGATTTTGAATTTTAACTTACACTAGTTGAGTGTTTATTTTCAGTTGGAGGCAGCTTCAGTCAATCTAGTTACCAGAGAGAGACCTGCAGATGTTTATTCCGAAATAGCTGCTAGGTATAATTTTTTTAAAGATTAACCAAATGCCAATCAAATAATTTCAGTCTATAGCAGGATATGCATACATAGCTAATTATAACCCCGCACAAAAATATATTTTTATATTACATAAAAACAAGGAGGACTGGACACTTACCACAAGAACAAGAATGGACGAGATGATGTTTCGGGCATCTAGATTACTAAAATAATATGGATATAGGGATGAGATGCAGTTTCAGTTTCTATGGAAAAACCTATGTAATATTGGCACGGGTACGCGTGTCGGTGTCCCCGTGTCGGACACGACGGTTTCAAAATAAGTGAAAACGCGGACACAACCTTATACATAAAAAGATATTTTCATTAATCACATTTCCCGTATTGTGTCTTACTACATGTTAATGTATTATGAATATATAATTATGATAGTAACTTATAGGGTAATTTTCAACTAATAACAAACATATAACAATGATAATAGTTAGTAGGGTTGGATAACTAACATGCATAAGAATTAGGAATTTTCTAAACGATGATGATCCAAGCAAGAAGTGTCCGTTGGAGTGTCCTTACGAGTGTCGGTGTGTCCGGCACGTTTAGACATGGATTTTCTTAGGAATATGGAGTGTCCAACAGGTTCTCTTTCAAAATTTAAAATTATGAAGCCTACTTTAGGCATCTATTAGCCAACTATATGAATATAGGGATGAATGCAGTTTCCGTTTGACAATGAAAAAGCAAATAATGGAGTGGGTTCTCGGTCAGAAACTTAAAATTACGAAGAGTGCTTTAGGCGTCTATCAACCAAACAAATACTATCACTAAAGTTTGTTTTTTGTTTTTTTTGGAAGGCAAGTTGGGGACAAACCCCCATGAATACTATCACTAAAGTTCTATTTATTGAGTTGTAAATAGGGCCAAAGGTCTGTCTATTTTAATAGATAGTGCCGAAGGCACGTCAACTATAATCCATGGCGAGCCATGGGGGTACACTAATCTAATATATGTGGGAAGGGGAGTTTGCAAGACACAACTCAAGTGGTGTACTCATTCATCCCGGTTAACTCCTTTTAGGAACAATCGACATCCCAAGTGGTGGAGAAAGTAAAGGATATCAATTTGTGTTGAGATTCGTACCATGGAGAAATCATATGATGATAGGGTTTAGAATTCCTTGGGTACGCCACGGGAAAGAAGAATGAGAAAGGCAAAGACAAAATAACCGCAAGTCTGAGTTTGGTAAAGGTCAACTTTTGAAAATCTCTAAGATCTTTTGAATAATATGCCACAAAGGTATTGTACTTTCTTATCGGAAAAAAAATCGTGTGAAGAACGCATGGTTTAACTTCATTTCTCGGACAGGATGGAGTTGAATAACAAAGGTAGATGGAGCTCAATGAGGAAAATGAGTAAGATTCGTTAAGACATCAAATAGTGGGATACTGTAAGGGGAGTATAATCGGATACTGAATTAACCTATTTGATGAGAAGTAGATTGGAGTCTGAAGTATATTGAGCGGTTACTAAAAGCACGTGTTTAACGGGGATAAGGGGGCTTGGAGGACATAGAGTTGGCTAATGAAGGCATTCGATTAGCAGGTGTAGATAATCAGGGATGCTAGTACTAGAGCTGAAGACAGAAGACATGTAAAGTGGTTCATTACGTGTTTAACGGGGATAAGGGGGCTTGGAGGACATAGAGTTGGTTAATGAAGGCATTCGATTAGCAGGTGTAGATAATCAGGGATGCTAGTACTAGAGCTGAAGACAGAAGACATGTAAAGTGGTTCATTACAAACACCTCAGCACGCCTCTAAAAAGTTTATGTTAGCTGGAGTGTGGTAGAAATGGATGAGCGGTAGTATGTGTAAAATGTGTGCATGTGTGTGTGTGTAAAGGGCAGTTTGGTGTTCCAGTTGGTTGTGTATAGTGGCTCTTATAATCAGTTTTTTATCTAGTGCTACGAAGTAATCACAGTCCACATTCTCTCATTATAAAGCAAAGTTGAAGTCCAGGAGGTCAAACACAACTATAGTCTCTCTCTCTCTTCTTTACTCTATGGGTGGGCCCAAATCACTTCTTTTTTTGGCATTTAGAATTCCCTTAGCTTTTATTATGCTCAGAGTATTCACGTACCCTCCTTACAATGGAGATCATGTATGCTACCCTTCTTAGATTTTTGTATGTATCTGGCTGTATAGTAGACGACTAAACGTTGTTCTGTTATCTAACTTGTAGAGTTCTTAATATTATAAAACTAGACTCTGAGAAGGACCTGTCAACTGATCCAACCGCTTTATTGGCCAAGATTTTAATTGATCAGGTCAGTTTTTTTTTTTTTTGAAGTCTTCCGGCACTTTTTCAAAGCTTGATGTATCCAATTTCTAAACCTTTTTATTGCTGGTGTTGATTTTTTGGTAGCTCTCAGGTGGACAGAAAGTTGGTGAAACAGACTGTGATGACTTCAGTTTATGGTGTCACTTATGTTGGGGCGCGTGATCAGATTAAAAGGAGATTAGAGGAGAAGGGTCAGATAACTGATGATAGATTGCTCTTCAGTGCATCTTGTTATGCAGCTAAAGTAAGTGCCATGCTACACCAAGTAGGATTTTTATTAGATTGGATATGAACAGGATTGGTGAAATTCCATACCGGTTTGAATAGCCTGCTGTCAAAGCTTTACCAGAAAATATATAGTAAACTTGGAATTAATTTCGATTCCAAAATGGAGGTTAATTCCAATATTACCAAATCAAATTCAAAGTTCTAACCCTGGACAAGAAATTCAGAAACTCTTGACAAAACATACCTATATACTATTCAGTGAAGGTCGAAACACCTTCGGATTCTTTTGGGCCGATAGAGCAAATGCAGTCCAAGTCCTTATACTGGATATGATTTCATAAAACCAGGAGACGAAGAGAGAAATTTAGAAGAAACAAGGAAAAGAGAAGAAAAGAGATGATAGGAAAAGAAGCAGCTAGGTAACAACGACGCGGATACGGATGTCGGTGTCCGACACACGGGTACGGGGTGTCTGATACGGCAAAATATAGATAAGTTACTTGCAAATAGTGTTGGACACGTATGTCCGAGTGTCGGACACGTTTTTTCTTTTCTTTTCAAGTGAAGTGTCGTTGTTACCTAGTTTCAAAGTATATCAAGTATATACTTCCTTTGAGACAAATTAATTGCTTTAGGAAATCACGTAACTTCAATTCCAAGAAAAAATTGTAATGTGCCAAGGTCTACAGCCTCGAAATGCTTAGAGAGTTGTTGCTTCAATAATTGAATGTCATACTCATCTGAACCAATGACAATAATGTCATCGATATACAACTAACATAATAACTCCCTTGAGAGTTTTTCTGACGAGAATACGCCCCGGAAGCGAAACCGTTTCAATTTTACGTCAATTAATAACAAAACTAAAAACAAAACAACTAAATTAACATAAACTGTCTACTCAAATTAGAGTTTCAACTTCAACAACCAATTGAAAAGTACACCACCTTCCTGCCTTTATTCTCCCAAATCCCTAATTACCTCCTTAGAGTATCTCCAAAAGGATCTCCCTCAATCTTATTAACCCAACAACAATATAGGAAACACATATTAGAACAACTCCAATAGTAATCTACCTAAAATAGGCTAGATCCCGCGTGGTTGAGAGACAACATGTGACACAGATCACATCATTTTCTGTAGAACACTGAATGGGGATTTGAGCAACGCGTCATGCCATTAGTCAACTTGACTAAACTTCTTGAACCACCTGTAAGTTTCATTAATGTCAATCCTACAACTCTGTAATAAAGAACCTACTACCTGTAGGTTTCTCCAGTAAGGATCCTACAACAACTTCTCCTTATCTAAGATAAAAATCCAGCATATGCATTAACATACACCTTTTGGCTCAAATCAGGTTCAGATCAATATAATGTTTGTTCTAATAAAAGTTAGAGATTGGGGATTGAAGGTGAAATGGTTGACAATTGTGATAGATAGGGGTCTACCCAATTTTTTTTCTACGACCTTTGCAAGGAGTTGTATCATGATGTCTTGCATTTCATACTTTCGACCATGATTAATTAGAGTATTTGGCTGCCAAATGCTCTTAGTTGACTTATAAAGTGGAGCAATGTGATCTATCAGTAAACACTTACGATCTTTCGAAGAGGGAATCATAGCAATTATACAGTAAGAGTTTACGCTTCTGGCATGTTAGATGGTTCGACTTGAGACCGTTGGCGGAGGTATACGTTTTTCTCTACAATGCTTGTGACCTGACCTCAATAGCCAGTTTAGGAGATTTTTTTTCAAAAGAAAGGGGGAGCAGTCAATTGCAATTACTATATTCAAAGAGAGGAGTCATGGGTTCAAAAAACCCCATGGGGCTGGAAACTCAGGGCTACGAACCCCTATATAAAACCGGCTTGCCTTGCGAGCATATGAGAACTATAGGCGTACAGGTAGGCGAAAGCAAGCATGACTTCCCATTCAATTGTCCATCAACAGAGACATGTCTATACCGGAGACAGAGGCGGCAGGCGAATTAGGTATGTTTTTGTTTAGGCCTCCTGGTCAGCGCCTCCCTAGGGGACCATAGGAGAGTAGCGTAGCTAAGATAGCTGTAGCCTAGGTGATCTCTGATACAAGGACAAGAAGCATAATAGGAGAGAGATTGAAGCCATAGGCTTACGGCATAGGCTTAGATAGATGACACCGAGGACGGAAGAAGAAGCGCAGGACTGATGCCAGTTAGATCAGCATGCGAAAGTGGCTCCAACCCGCGATTTTTCACACTTAGTTTTCCCTAGAGGACTGATCGAAACTTCCGAAAAATTTTGCCGGACCTATAACAAAAGTGACACAATGTCGTTTTCCCTAGAGGACTGATCAAAACTTCAGAAAAGTTTCGTCGGACCATAGACCAAAGTGACAACTTGACTAGCAAAAAGGTCTGGAAAAAAAAAACCATTTCAAAGAGATCAGTTCGAGAGACAGTAGAGAATAAATGGAAATGGATCAAAGACCAAAAGCTTTCTATAAGGTCAATCTATGGGAATTTGGGGGAGGCTAATGGCTGAATGGGAACTATTGGTTCATAGGATTTATGGTTTCAAAGGTGTGGAGGAAAGATTTCCCATCAAATGTGGTTATTATTTCCGTTGAGCATTAGTGATTTAAAGCTTTTAGGAGCGTCACGAAATTCCTTAAGGTTCTCACTCCTTACGTTGTTCGATAAGTTCTTTGAAAGGAGAGGATAGGTTGACATTTCGATGGAAAGTTTCTTAATGTGGTTGATGCAAATTATCTCGTGGAAGCCAAAAGATTGAAGATGCAGCAGTTAAACTAACGAAAATCAACTATGAATTTATTTATTCTCTCTACTAGGCCAAACCTAATACAAACTCCTTCAAAACAAGCCAAGAAAACAACTAGAGGAGCTCTCATTTTATAGGCAGACTCATCACAATTATACACTTAATAGAACTTAGAAGCCCTAGTTCTAGAATAATTAGGAAACCTTCTAATTTAGAAAATAGGAAAATAATTCTACTCAACCTTGTGTTGGAAAATTAGAAAGCTCCCAAAACATAGAACTAATAATTAAATAAACAAAATAGAAAGAAAGGCACTACGTGGGGTGTAGACGACCGATACATGGTACGTGTAAACGACACAACCTATTAGTGGTTCTGGTGATTTTGAATATTTATGCAAATCTATCTATTGGCCTTTAACCTCCAAACTTATAAGAAGGTAATACGACGAGTGGCCCAGGACTAGGACCTCACAATATTGGGTTACCTGGAGGTTGATTTTTTCCTGACTTTGATAGTTTGACTAGTCAACTTGTATGGAGTTTCGGAATGTGACAATACTTAAGTTCAACTTTAACTAGTCGAACAATCAAACTTTAATCGGTTAACTGCATCAGACTCACTAATATTGGGTGTGTCAAGTTCAATATATATTAACCAGTGATTCGGGTGTCAACTTGGTCTAGTTCTAAAAAAATGTACACAATCAAGGGTGTTTGTCAACACCATAACATATCTCAGATAAAAGAAAATGAATAATAGATTTGTCTTCTCCAAAACGCACCCCAAGCGAACAAAGCTATAGATATTCAAGAACCTAAATTGTGAAGAAGAAAACCACAGCATGGAGAGATCAAATTTACCAGCTATACTCAAATCATATATAACGGAAACTTAAATTTAACTAGAAATTAGAAGAAACAATCTTGATTTAATCAACAACATCAAACAACAAGAACATCCAATCACGAAGATCTCTTTTGGATTCACTTGTATTCTTCTTCTCCACTACACATACAAAAATGTGTGACCTAATTTTTTTATTTATTATTTTTTTTATCTGATTTCATTCAGCCAATATCTGCAACCCACAAAAATTGCAAGGAGATGAAGATGGGATATAAAAAAAACTTTAGGTGTTGATTCATGTTTGAGAGGGAAATAAACTTGAATTGGCAGAGATTTGAGTTACCCTAATACCTAAAAGTGGTTCTAGTAGCATGGAAAAAAATATATTCCAAAATTTTTTAGTAGCCCGTTGCTTCCAGCGGAAGGGTAAACTTTAGGTTGTCTACAAGAATAAAAAACACTCAGATAATATGAAGTAGTTTATATATAATATGATGTGAAGATCTCCTATGATCGTTTTCCACATGTATTTGCGTTATTCCTATTTTGTTTTATGCTTTGTTGGAGTTGATTTTAGGAGTTTCTATTATTTAGGTTAATTTTAATTTTAGAGAGATATTGGGAGATATTCTAGGGAAGATATCCTAGGATTCAAGGATATATAGGAGAGGATGGTGTAATCTTTTACTTGGTTGTTGCAGAGAGAATTAAAAAGGTTTAGTTTATATTTTGTGTTTTATGTTTGAGTTTTAGAGTTTAGAAAACCCTAATTTTAATTAGGTTAACATTTATCAATCTGAGTTTTTGCTTCCGCTATCAGATTTCCGTTAAATTGGCATCAGAGTTGGTTAAAAATTTCTTGGAGAGTTTAGATTTTGATCCACGAGACCCCGTGGTTTGGATCAACAATTCAAAACCATGGAAAAACTGTTTGATGCAATTGATGATCGGTTTGAAAAACTTGATCGGTTTATCGACGTGTTTACCGCCGGTGCTCTTTACGCACCACCTCCCCAACCAGCCCCGTTGGGGCCAACGACGATTTTACCGTCTATTTACGACGACAATCCCGAAGATGAGAGTACCACCTTTAAGACCGGTAAAACGGATAACCCGTTTGTACGTCTTACCGTCGGTAAAGATGTAAGATTGGAAACCCTGATGTTTTATACGGCGAGCAAGGAGACGCCGACTGTCTTAGAAGGTCTGATCAATGACCTACCATCACCGACCGCAACATCGTATACGAAGGCAGTGCCGAACGGCGTTAAATTTTTTGTTGAATCCAAGATAAAAAATACCACTGCAATTTACGATATCTTGAGGATTCGCGATAAAGGAGGGACCAGAGTTTACCGTGGATGCCTTTAGTTGGAGCTTTGGTTGAAATCACGGCCAAAAACAAAACCCTAGTCGTTACAGACCCAGGAGGGAGAGAGAATAACCGTGAGAGAGATAGAAGGTGAGCATGTGGTTAGCACGTGCTGACCCAAGGTATATCAGATTTACTCCAGCAGGTATGTGCTTCACATGTGGCCAGCCAGGCCCGGCCCACAGTGCAACAAACCCTACCCGCATCACTTCAAGGCCCGATCCAGCAACCCGCTCCACGTGGTCTTCTCATTAGCTCTTCACATGCTTTACAACTAACTCCTCAACCCAACTAGTCACATCAACCACATCCTCAAAATTCAAATTTTAATTTGGGTGGGACTTATATCCTGACATCAGCAGCTTTTATTCTACATCTACCCAACCACTATCATATACACGTTTTATCACGTAGGGACATTCATAACAACCCAGACCTTGATTTCTAACCCGAGCCATAACTCAGATCTGTCCAAGCAGCTCTTTACGTGTGCAACGCGCACGAGTCAAGTATCAAGCCAATTACCAGTCCCAATAGTGAGCGCGACCAAAGTGCAAAGACAGATTTTGATCAAACATGGTCAAACAAAACCTGATTTTGGTCTCGTCGAGAACTATCTACAACAACAGTGACATGGAATCAAGGTTGGACCGAAAATTCGAGCTTCTATTAGTTGGCAACAACATTGGGAGAAAGTACTTGCTTTGAAGTCTGTTGATCCGGTTTGGGTGACATTTGAGGCTCGATATTATGAGCAGAATACTTATTTTCGAAGTAGTTACATTTTTGGCGTTCTTGACGCTGATGGCAACGTACCCCTCTTCGGTACAATATCTGGGTATGAAAAATTCCGCGGAAGACTTCAAGACTTTCAGAAGAGTTTTTACCTTACAGATTTCGTGGTCGAAATCTTCCAAAGACTCGGATCCGTCCAAGCAGCTCTTTACGTGTGCAACGCGCACGAGTCAAGTGTCAAGCCAATTACCAGTCCCAATAGTGAGCGCGATCGAAGTGCAAAGACTGATTTTGATCAAACATGGTCAAACAAAGCCTAATTTTGGTCCCTCGAGAACTATCTACAACAACGACATGAAATCGGGGTTGGACCGAAAATTCGAGCTTCTATTAGTTGGCAACAACATTGGGAGAAAGTACTTGCTTTGAAGTCTGCTGATCCGGTTTGGGTAACATTTGAGGCTCAATGTAATGAGCAGAATACTTATTTTCGAAGTAGTTACATTTTGGCGTTCTTGACGCTGATGGCAGTGTACCCTCGTTCTCCGATACAATATCCGGGTATGAAAAATTTTGCGGAAGACTTCAAGACTTTCAAAAGAGTTCTACCTTATAGATTTCGTGGCCGAAATCTTCCAAAGACGAGAGTTTGATGTGAACATCTCTTATGATCGTTTCTCACATGTATTTGGGTTATTCCTATGTTGCTTTATGCTTTGTTGGAGCTGGTTTTAGGAGTTTCTATTATTTAAGTTTATTTTTATTTTGGAGAGATATTCTAGGGGAGATATCCTACGGTTTTAGGATATATATAGGGGAGGGTGGTGTAATCTTTTACTTGGTTGTTGCAAAGAGAATTAAACAGGTTTGGTTTATGTTTTATGTTTGAGTTTTAGAGTTTAGAAAACCCTAATTTTAATTAGGTTAACGTTTATCAATCCGAGTTCTTGCTTTCGTGACTCAGATTTACGTTATAATATATCATGGAGCAGTCCCTACTATAGTAGATCTTCTATAAATATTCTCTCTCAAATAATAAAAACAAAGTAAAGCACTAAAATCTAGGAAACTCTACGACGATGATGTAAGCAACCAGCTTTCCACGTTCAAGACCGAACATAGTAACTCTTAATACTTTAAAATTAGACAAAACATGTTGCAAACAAACCCCGCTTGTGTCACTAATTTCTTGCGACCCAAACAAAACCTAGCTCATATGCTGATTTCTTGTTGAGTTTTTCCTCTTAATTTGGTTGGGGGTCTTTCTAAATTGAAGGCACATTCGCCAATATCAGAATCTTGTTGTATATTTAAGCAAATGCTTAACAATTATCTATACTCTAGGGGTGAGCATGGGTCGGTGGGGGTTAGTTTTGGGCCCAAACCGAAACATTCGGTTTGTAAATATTGAAACCGAAACCGAACTATGCCTAAACCAAACCAAACCAAGTCAGACAAAACCGAAACCGAAACTGATCCAAAAATTAAAGTAGAAACTAACCCGAAACCGAACCCTAAAGCCAATAAAATTCAATTTGAACTATATTGTCCAGTTTGGTCCAATTCCCTGCTTAAGCATTACTTCACAAAAAATATTACTTCAAATACATGACAATGAGAAAATAATCCAAATTCCAAAATATATGGGTCTAGTCATTGATAACTCAATTGGCAAAATGAAGAAAAAGATAATTATACAATCATCAAAACATAACCAATTCAAAGACTATCTACTAAGAGAAAATAAAATCATCCACTTAAATCCTTAACTAACACCATAAACAAAATGAGAGTTGAACTTCGTTCGCCTTCTTTTCGCCTTCATTATCAAAAAGAACACTAACTTGCAAGCAAAAACTTTGAGCACCCACATCTGAAAAATCAAAAATTGAAGCAAAGTGGCATAGCATTAGTATAATCACATTACTTAGTGAATATCATCAATTGTCGCTCAAGACTTCATAAATTTTCATGAAACATTTATATATTCTAGTTGGAATTAACAAAACAAACTTTATAGTCTATACTATTTATATATTCTAGAAGAACCAATTGAAATAACAAAGTGAATACTAACCTTGTAACAATAGATATACATGTATAGAAGCATTCCTGCAAATAGCAAAACAAAAACTATAACAGTTGAACACTTGTAGTTGAAAACATGAATATGAAAATACTCGCATGTAAAATTAAGAATTAACTCTAAAAAGTATAACAGATTAACTCTAAAAAGTATGATCTTTTAACATTAGTATGTTTTAGAGTTATGTCGTGATTTACTGTATTGGATTAACCTGCCAAACTTTTCTAGAATTCCCCATGACCCAATGAGGCAGTTACCACATAAAACATGAAAAACATTGCATCATGATGTTACAAGATGAGGCCAAGCTTAACTTTTCACATATCTGAGATCAGAATAAGCTACCATAATACGTTTTCATTTAGGTGTGGATCTCAGCATTTGTAGCATTATGTGCGATAAACGCCCCACCAAAATGAAGAAAGGCTTCAAGCATGTCATTTTTTTTCCAAAAGATTAGTAGTCTTTTCCTGAATTTGAATTTCTTGACACTTTTCAAATTTTTAAGTGAGTTATATTGTTAAACCTTGAATCCATATAAAAGAACAAGTTTATGGCTGATTACATTAGTATTTTAGTACACAATTAATTTTGTTGCAATCATCATGGTATTGTATACCTTTGTGCTACAATTCAGACAGGTTGTGCCCATTAGGCCTAGCAGCTCTTCAAGCTGTTTGTTGTGTTGTTATGAAGCGCATATCTGATTTTAGAGGATAGGAACAGGAAGTTGAATGCTTAAAAGCTCATTAATAACGCATGTTGTCAAAGCGGCGCAGGAGTGTCTAAGCCTTCACACACTGTCAACTTGATGTCTGAGTTACCGATGATGGCTATTAACACTCCGCAGCATGAAATTTATAGCGAACACCATCACGAAAAAAATGTTAGTTACTACACAACGATGAAAAAATCGACTTTCTGCAAAGTTTATGGGATATGACACAAGAGGATCTATAAAATGTAGTATGGAACTAGCATGCCTAAAGGAAAGGATGGCTCTCCTGAAATTATGCTAAAATCTTTGAAATTTTGTAATATCACAGGAGTTTAGTATCTCTATATCACTACAAAATCCTTAATCCATAACGTGATAACATGCGGGGCTGACTAGGCTTTCTAGTTTGGTGTCATGCTTAATAAGTAGTCTGATTAAAGCCCTACCAAAAGTTGCCAGTTTCTTCTTCAAATAGTAACTGGAATGTATTGACCATTGGCTACTAAAAGCTAATTTAAAGAGATCAAATGCAACCATAATGACACTACAACTCAATTTAAGTTACCTTTTGGTGGGATGACTTCAATCCTCCACAAAAGATGGATGCAAATTTGACCCCCCGAGCAACTCTAGATAGCAATAACAATAAAATATTATAAACTTAGAAAATAATTTAAATTCATATATCTTAAGTATTCCATTACCTTTGTCAAGCTTTTCAAGTTCTTCAACTTCATTCATTGTGTCACGAAGATTTATTGGGACCATTGATGGTCGTAGCCAATCTTAAGAAAATATAAGGGCTTCAACAGTAATAGGAGCCAATGAACTCCCCCCTTGCAACATGAGAAAAGATTTGATACCTTGCTCTCCACCACTCTAATATATTAAATTGTGGTTCACACACCTCTGCCAAGTACCGTTCTACTTCCGACTTATTCACCAAATCAGCAAAAGACATCATCATCATCATGAGAATAACAACGATTACTGCTCAACCCTTGTGATAATTCACCCATATTTTGAAGTTTCGAAGAAGAATAGTGGTTTACTAAATGCCAATCGTGAAGACGAATTAGTGCATCATTTACCCTTGACACTAGATGATTCAAATTCTAATCTTGAGCTTAAACAAAACCGTACATATTTCATCTTGAATCGAGGATCGAGAACTAATGTAACATACAATAACAAGTTGATTTTCTTGACATCCCAATATTTAACAAACTTCTCTTGCATGCGCCCTGCCATGAACAATAAGCCAACATCTTCACTTTTCTTATATGAAAGCAGTTTAGTTTGAATAGTGACAAGTTCTTGAAAGAAAGCATTATAATTAATATATAATGATCCTGAAAACTTCAATATTGCATTGTAAATTTTTTTAAGAAACTTCACAAGCCTTCTAGCATCTTCCCAATCTGTTTGAGTTGGAGGTCCCAATTTTTTTCCCCACTCCCCCCTCCCCCCCCCTAAAGTATGTACGATATGAAGACTCTATCATGTAATCTCTCAATGGCTAATTCAAATTTTTTCGCTGCCTCCAACATCAAGTATGTTGAGTTCCACCGAGTTTGAACATCAAAGCATACTAAACTCTTATCTTCCAATTTTGCATCTCTTACAGATGTTTTAAAACGTTCCAACCTATGTGGAGACGATCTCACTTACCTCATTGCACTTTTTATCCTTGTAATTGCATCAAATGACTTTTTCAAACCATCAGAAACAATTAAATTGAGGATATTCGCAGAACACCTCATGCAAAAACTCATGACCCAAAATCGTGTTCTTCCAGCTTTTGGTATTTCGTCGCAAATAATCAATAGCAGTGTTAGAGCTAGCATTATCGAGAGTAATACTGAAAATACTATTTACCCCTAGTCAATTAAACACTTTTCAACTACTCTCCCAATGGTCTCGCCCTTATGTTTGGAAACTTGACTGAAATTTATGATCTTTTTTTGCAGTTTTCATTCACTATCAACCCAATGCGTAGTGAGACACATATAACACAAGTTATGAATTGATGTCCACGTGTCCGTTGTAAAACATAATCTTTCATCCTTTAAATTGTTTTTAATTTTTGCTTCTCGTCCTTGTACCACTTGAGACAGTCTCTAGCTATAGTGAAACGAGATGGGACGTAAAATCTTGGAATGACAACCTTTCAAAAATGTCTAAAACCTAGTCCTTCGACAAACTTAAATGATAATTCGTCCATGATAATCATTTTAGCTGAAGCGATTCTACACGCCTCCAAGCTCCAAGTAACTCCGACTATCTCATTTTGCCCATCTTCTTTTGTTTTATAAGATAATGTTTGTTGACTTTTAGCAGTATTCCTATATTTTCCATACGGGTACTTTTTACAAATATTGTTTAGGTGTCCTAGCATAGAACTTGTTCCATTACCTTTACCTTCACATTTAAAACTAGTTTTGCAGTAATTACATTTTGTCCTGATAGGAACTTTTCTAGTACCTTCTACGATCATAAAGTGGTTCCACACGATAGAGGCAGATTTACGCTTCGTACGTGATTCTTTTTCTTTGGAACCTTTGGGTGATAATGGAGCATTAGAATTGAGATTTGTTTCTTGCGATTTAGCTGGAGTGTTTTGCTCCCCTTGTTGCACAACCATTTCCTCTATCTACAAACAAAAGTAATAAGAAAATAATAATATCAATTACTAAAGAGTAAATTATAAAGAAAGTACAATAAGTATGTAAACAACAATAACCAAACATCAGAGATTAGAGAAAAGAAGTTTTAGAATATACCTGCGGATCTTGTATTTGATGGAGAACAGGCGCTTCATTCCCACTACGCTGTCTTATTTGTACGGAAGATTCTTCGGAAGAGGTCTCTAATCACATGAAAAAAAAAAAACAATTTAGACATGGAGAAAACAAAACCCAATTCAACAATCCAATACGGGGAAACCCAATTCAATAATCCAATATGAAGAAACCCAAATAAGCAAACCAATATGAAGAAACCCAAATTAGATGATGGTATGTTCAAATCAGCAAATCCAAATCACCAAACCTAAGATTAAATCAGCAAACCCCTATACCCAATTCAACAGACCCAAAATAGATAGAGAGGGAGAGAGATGGAGAGAGAGAAAGAGAGATTCATACCTTAGTAAGAACTTGCCCATCATAGGATTGCTGGGTTTTCTCTCCACAATGAAGCTTTTTAACTACCACACTTACAACAACACATCGACCGTTATCTCCCCAACTGTAACACTAAAACCTCAAAGCCGCTTCTCCACTATTGCAAAACCACTATCACAGTACCAATACCGCCTATTTCAAACTCTAGAGGAAGCACGCATTCGTTGCTCTAAAGCTCACAAACCGATTTCTCTTAACAAAGGGGAGGGAGAGTTGATGATGTCGAAGACGAAGCTTAACCTTCAGGAATATTTGGAGAGAGCTTGAGATGAAATATTTTTTTTTGATAGATAAGGGTTTTTTTTGTTAGAATTGGGGAAGGAAGAGAGCTGAGAGAGAGGACCAGAAGGTAGATAGGTAAATATTCGGTTTGGTTTTTGTCGGGTTTCTCTGTAGTTGAACCGAAACCAAACCGAATTCGATCAGTTTTCATCTTTTCGAACCGAACCAAAACTCTTAAAAACCGAACCAAACCGAAAAAAGATATTCGGTTTTAGTTCGGTTTTTTTGTTTGATCGGTTTACTACTCAGCCCTACTATACTCCATCGGTAGGATTTGTTTCACTTGACTTCCAAATTTTTCAACCTAAAAAAAAGTCAACTTAACTTTCTTAAAATGTTCGAAAATTGCTTTCCTTATTTCCATTCCTTAAATAAGAGCATTAGGGTGGTAGTGGAACTGAGCTATATGACATGGATCCAGTCATGTTGATGGGAATACCACGATGAAATTTGGTTAATCCAGTAGTTTAGGTGGATATTTAGTTTTATGGATGACTCATCTCTTTCCTTCTTGTTTTTGGCGCAGGTTACGTTGGCTGCACTAGGAGAAATGTTTCAAGCTGCACGTCGTATTATGAGGTGGCTTAGTGATTGTGCAAAGGTGTGTTTTTATCAATATATTTATTCAGTGAAAGACGTTAGATTGTTGTGGAAGCTTGTTGTGACATTCTGAACTATTAGATCATGTACTTTTAACAGATAATTGCATCACAAAATCAACCTGTGAGGTGGACAACTCCTCTTGGGCTCCCAGTTGTTCAGCCTTATCGCAAAAGTGAAAGACATACTGTAAGTTTTGACATTGTATATGCATATATTTATATATATTCATATGAGAAATTTCATGTTCCTTTTCTTCACAGAAAAATGAGCTTTTATCGATGTGGGTATGAGAAATTAGCTAACAAGATCCTTTGGTATATTTACTCGCTGAAACCCGTGTCACGCCACAGATAGTGCTTTCTTAAAGCCAAAATGGCGTACCTGCGGACAGCACTGCCAAATAAGACGTGTAGAATTGTCAACACCACGGTTTTCGATTTTCAACCCATGCTCCTATGTTTATGTCATGACGTGCCTTCGGCACTACACCTATTCGGGAAGTAACCATATGGCTTATTAGTGGTATATCGTGTTAACAATGAACCCGCAATCCGCTCCAAAAGAGATCAAAATTTATATCGATGTAATATGTCTCTAAGCTGTAGGTTGCATTTATTCAATGTGATTTCCCATTTTGCGCTATATTCGATATACCTTTCGCAGTATCCTTCATCAATGCTGTGTTTTTAGCACTAAAACGTCTGAGTACAACTACTTAAAAAAAATAAAAGCACCATGATCTTCCACATATCCAAGTCAACATGGCTATATAAAGTACACTTGTTACAGTATTAAGTGCCTTTGGAATCACTAATGGAATGTTAGTCTACATATCAGAGTGAAATACCTACGTCTACGCTGCATTGTATGTTTCTTTTACCTTGATTGCTCTTTTTTGCTTAACCCACAATTCCACGTGCCTTTATTAGTATTCTTCATTTATTGCATATGCCTTCTGTACTAAAACTTCCACTTTTGGCATTATACCACAACAAAGTATTTGGACTACTCCAGTTAACACTTGACATTCTTCGGTACGAAAATAGTGTTTTCTCGCCCTCCATTTGCCCTGTAACATGCCTTCAAGTTATTGAGCGTCTTAAAGAAAGACAGATCCATCCAGATGATCCTCCAATGGATCACATGACCTATGCTCACAGCTGACCCATAATTCCTAATCCTTATCAGCTTGAGTTAACGAAAAATTCCCAGGAAATTATGACCACAACCACAGCAGAGTCAGTTATCATCACCACCACAATATGTAAATTCCAGTCATATCCGTGCCACGACAACCATACCCAGCTACGTAAATCTCGTGTCATACCCGTACCACCACGACCACAAATGTCACAACCATACCCAACTTCATTTCTAAAACAAACTTGTCCCAATTTTCATCGATGGCCTTCGTTAGCTTGGATGCAAGTATAACCTTTTCTCGATACCTAACTTCATTGCTAAACAAACTTATCCCGATTTTCATCGATGGCCTTCATTAGCTTGGATGTTTGGGTACAAGTATAACCATTTCTCGATAAAGATTGTTATTTCTAAACCCATTTAACTTTATCACCCCCAACCCCTAAAACCCTTTGGACCATGGGTTCAGGCTAAATAGCAATGACATTCTCACCCTTTGGATTTCAATAGCCTAACACAATTCTTCATAATTATCAAATGCATCAAACAATTTATGAAAAAATATGAAAAATAATGGAACGGAGTATCGAGAAAACGAAGGCAATTTTACCTCAACTTGAAGATCAAACCCTCGAAATCAGATGGAGCCGATTTTGATTAGCGGGAGATCCGCGATCGAGCGAGAAGATGGACTGAAGAGATCAGTTGAAACTCTTGTCGATCAAATATCTAAACCTGCAATTCAAACCCTCCTCGATTGATTTAAACACTTGATCAAATTGAGTATCAAAACCCTTCTCGATGATGAATTTGAGATAAAAACCCTAGAGGAAGATTGCAGTTTTAGAGATTGCAACGATCGAGGGAATACCACAGGAGATTGAAAAAGAAAATTGCAAGAAATTGATAGAGAAGATTGCAGGAGATCGATCGAGAAATCGCAGTAGCAGAGAGAAGATTTGTGAGGGATAGAGTTTTATTTGGTTTTATACTGAAAGATATTAGGTGGTTGGACAGCTTTACTCTTATGGTAACCAGTATTAGCGGGCTAGTCAAACAATCTGATCCACAGGTACTTTTCCTCGTACCATGGTTTATTGATGGATTTAAAGAGACCAACATATCCACGGCCTACAAATATCAGGGCAAAAATGTATAGTTGAAAATGTCTCAGTTGAAATGTGTACCCGATTTGTTATGTAAAGATATATCTTGTGGACATAAGAAATTAGCTAATAAAATACTTATGTCTAATTGATTTTAATTATGGAGTTAATAATTATTTTGTTCTTGTTTTCCTCAGTATTGCATTAACATGCATTTGTGTATATCTTTGTAATCTTACAGTAAGTTACTCCGCATTGTT